>JBAIZL010000001.1:63356270-63613770 GCA_036971475.1 Prosapia bicincta
CAATATTTGCTAGTGCAATAAAATTCACTCTAAGTTCTAGATGCATCCTGATTTAAAACCGTTCCCCACCTTATATAAAATGCCCTTTCTAGATCGCGACGTGATTTAAATAACAGCAGAGCTTCATTCCAAAGTAGAACGTCTCAAACTTACATTTTTATGCCAGAGCTTTTCCCCCGATACGATGCGACTAGTGCTTGATTTCATTAAATCAAAGAGTTGCCTTTTGACTGAAATAATAATGCTATTTAAGAATTTAATTCTTTTTGCTTCGGATTACAAACGGAAACCCAAAAACTTCCTTCTTTTTAAAGTATGTAATCGAATACATTTACATTTTACTGGAAAAGGAATTCCATTTCTTGATTGTTTTCTTAACTTCTAATTTTATACAAGATATCTCGTGATCAAATCATCCTCTCATAAAACTGAGATATCAGTCCTTTTTTAGTAAAATTGAAATATAACAATGCAGTAACCAAATCAACTGAAGAATTATAAACCCGCTGCCTCTCTCTCTCTCTTTATATATATATATATATATATATAAATATATATATATATATATATATATATATATATATATATATATATATATATATATATTTAGACACCTTTAGGCCTCTCCGCGCCCTTTCAATCCTTTATAAGGATTGTGAAACATATTAAATGTGAAGTATATGTTTTTAAGTTAGCTTAATCATGAATTCCATAGATACTACATTCATTTGTACCTATATATTACGTTTAAAAGGGGCTGAAAGTGGAGGTCATTCAATAATTAGTAATAGACTTGCATAAAGTCAAAGTGTTTGGATGTTCCAAGATATTGATACGTTATTTGGTTTCAGGGAACCATTCATACATTTTGCACAACTGCACTGGTGTTAGGTACATGTTGGGATATATTTAGAAGATTATGCACTTGTGGGATTTATGACTATCCACTTGAAAGACATAGTACTTTTTTTAAAGAAATTATATTTTTAATTACAGCTTTCATACAGTTTATTTGTTTTTACATTTATAAATAGTTTATTAAAAATAGTAATTTTTGTAGAGTTATAAATAATAGTGAAAATGTTTTTTTTTTTTAAATTAAGCACAAATTTTTTTAAAAGTCAATGAATACGTCAAACGTATTAAAAAAATTTAAACAATGCCATGATGATAAATCTTGTATATGAATCTTTAATTCTCCATTCATACTACATAATCACGAACAGCCATTTTTAGGCAGCTCTCTACCTTATCTTCTCATGTCCTCCTTTCTCTTGCCTCCATTCACGGTCTCAACATCATTTCTAATTTTCTACTAGAAACCAACTAAGAAGTCACCACTAGGAAACCATCATCGTCTACGCCAAAATAAGACTCTCAATCTTTTTATCCTCAAGATGCTGTCGGAAATCCTCGTAGTATGGAAATATTGACGTTCATGTTGTCACAGATACTGTGTAAACGCCATGTTATATAACGTAACAAGATATAAAAACCTTTTTATGAATTATAAATCTTTTTTTACTCCTTAGGCTAAACCGAATATCCATAACTTTAGGAGACCTCCATGATTGTATTCTACAAAATATAGAGAATATATAACTTTTCAAAGGCTGAATCATGTCTGACATTATTGTGATTTTGTCAACCAATTCTAGTTATATATTAGTCAAACATGTAAATTAATGAATTCTAACTCCAAGATACCGGTAAATCTATGACAAAGGTATGTATTGATTGTCTCTGTTCCATTTACGAGAAATACAATGCTTTATCTAATCAGCAGGGGGTGCCAATGGGGGTCGTCTTTACAATGGGGCTCTTATCTTCCTCTTTACGATCACCGCTGAGTTACATGCTTATTATATATTAAAATACTATTGAAACTACCCTCATGAGATATTATAGTTTTGATTTAAGAATGTGAGTTAAGTTTACTATTAAAACCACTTGGATATAAAGTACCTACTTTAAATATCATAATTTTGTTTTTTTTTTATCAGACAGGTTTTTGCGCCTAAATTGCTGTTAAACACCCATTGAAATATAATTGATGATAGCATTTTTAGTAACAGAAATATGACTAAATAAAATACTTAATTATTTGGAAAATAAAGTATGGTATCGGCGTTTAGCTGTGAGCCTAACCATGTTTTCCGGGGCGAAGGCAAGGTTTAGGTTGAAATAGATGCACTTCTAAAGACATGTCTCGCCTTGACCTGTTGTTAGTTTGTCATAATTTAATATTAGGAAGCATTATTATTGAAGTTATTTTATGGAGTTTATGTTTTGTGTGAATACATATTTATAAAGCATTTAATATCGGTACGGCCAGACATATGATTTTAATTGGCTAGTGGAGCCAGTAAAGATCGGGTCCACAAATACGTCGGCAGTAATAGTAAGACATCTAAGCTTTTGTTTTACTTTTGTATAGACTAGCAACAAAATATGTGTTGACTTGTATACAGATCTGATTTTCACTATAAAAGCACGCTTCTATGAAACCTAACCTTTTGTTGTTTATTTGATAAATCCATGTCTTAATAAAACTTTACGACTGAAAACATAAAATAGAAATATGGTGCCTTATAAATGCATTGATATTCTTAGTTTCATAAGGTATTGGTTTTAGCTGGCAAACGTCTCTTAGTTAAGGAAAATAACGCCATTTTAAAATGAGACATTATTTACTCCGACATAGGGGTGAAACCAAATTATTATGGTGTAAAACAAATAATTATTGTACAATAGAAAATAAAATAATTCACAATATATACACCAGTAATACGAAGATATATTGTAAATGGTGTTATTTTAACCAGAAACATTTGATTTATAGATTCTCTTTTTTAACTTTGTTAATCGATGTAAGGGCCCACATTAAATAAAGTGCGAAACCTTTGGTAAAGTTTGATATGGCTAAATATACGTAATGTTCATAAAGTATCAAGCCTACTGTAATATTTGTTTTCCTAGTACCATCTAATTAATTAGAAGAAAACTAATGTATAAGAGCTTTAAATTATTATAAATTCATTGGTTTAAACATGTGATCCTTGAAAGGAAATGCTCTAAAAAAAATTACAAAATTAGAATTACATAAAATTATTTTTTAAGTTAGGCGTTTCGAAATGGTTTCGAAATTATCTCGGTTTAATAAAGTATAAAGTGAAGTGTATTTATTGAATAGTAGTAAATTTCTAGTACTATCACGGCAGGCATAAGTGATTTATTCAAATCACTAATTACATACCCTTATCATAAAGTTGGTTCTAAAAATTTAAAAGAACCAGTAATACTAGACCGCTTATTTGTTAGAACCATCCGGCCTGATTAGTAGTTTATTTGGATTTTATGCAACTAAATGTTTCAAAACATTCAAGCGTGTGGATATAATGCGAAACTCGCAATCACAGTTTTAAAGTTCATTGAACTGATTGCGTTCTCTGTAATGGTATTTGGCGATAAATGAAATAAGCTCTATAAATCAACCCTCAATTGACAATTGATTAAATGGAAATCATGGTAGGAAAATAATCTAATACTAACCTGGTAGGTAGGTTATCAATAAAACCATTGGAGAATTACTTATAAAGCCAATTATATTTAAAAAAATAGAAGCTGTATTTAAATGAAAGAAACGTAAAAAAAGTTGAAAATATAAAAAATCTGCATACAAACAAAAATACATTTTTACGACAAAATGTACAATCCATGTTAAAAATGTATTCCAAGGTTGATTTTACATTCCAAAACGTGGAATATCATCTTTCTAAGAATTAAGTGCTTCAAGTAATTATACTAGACTGTACTTTAACCGACGCTCCAATCATGTAATAAATTGAATGTAATAAATTTTCACCTATTTACCTTTTTTGTATTAAAAATATCCCCAAACCTGAACCTATAATAGGCGAAAAAAATTTTACTTACAATTATGGTAAAGTAAGAAAAGAGCTTTTAGCGGGTGCTAACAGTTGTAATGCTATTCTACCCATACTTCGTTACGCGTTTCCACAGGCTCATACAAGCAGTTCCACAAAATTTGTTAGCTGAGTTTTAATTGGTGCCGGACGTTTTAATAGTAGACTGGTGCTGTAATTGCACTCAGGTACAAAGTACAAACTGCGTTTTTACACAAGAAAGTAACCTACAGTATATAAAAAGTATCCTTTCATTTTATGTCTAGTGGAAAAGGTTAACCACTAAATGCTACGCAGTCGACAATTATTTCTTATAAATAAGCTGTGACAAGTATTTTCTTTTTAGTTTAGTGTGTAAAAATATGGCGATCCTCCTGTAACAGTAACATTTTGACTTTGGTTCATTTCACATAATTTGATCGACTTTCTTTACGTTTTGCCCCTACTAGATTCCTTGACAGATGCATTACATGATAAGGCTACATGTTCCCCAGACCTACATTTTGGAAGGATGCTAGTTTGATGCAACCCAAACCCTCCCTAGAGAATTATGATAATTTATAAACAATTGTTCACATTACTACGAGAGGGTATATTAAATGTGAAGTGAAAAATAATTTTTATGTATTTATAGTTGAACGTATTCACTGTGTAATAGTTACAGGATTTTTTTATATTAAAATATTTATTTAAACTGAAAGAATACGATTAGGTTTGACCTATTTAATTAAAAGTTTCCATTTAACAGACAATGAAATGATACACACAACTAAATTATGTAAAGTATAAATTATAATATTAGCATATGAAACACAAAAAATCATTAAAAACGTTATTAATTATAATAAAAATAATACGCATTAAAAAGTGGAATATATAAATTAAAATATAATAATTGTGGTAAATGTTGTATAAGGAAAACAAATATGAAGATAAAGGACAAACACATATATATATATATATATATATATATATATATTACAACCTTTATTAGACTAGATTATTTAATTATATATATATTATTGGTAAAGATATATAATTGCTACCTTTATATTATGTATTCTAATAACCTTAGATTTCGTAGACACCCACATTTAGTTTTATAAATTATTTAACAATCATAAAAATTTAATATCACCTACATTTATTTACCTGATATTCGTAAATTCAATTCATGCCTTTCAAATAGACTAATATAATTCAGTGACAACGTTTGATTCAATACCTAGTACTAACATTTACTATAAAAGTGAACTCTTGAGAGTTTTGGCTCTTAATACTATAAAATGCAATAAATACAGTATTAAATATCTCTCTCTCGAGTTGTTAATTGAAATCTTCTATAAAGTAAAAGTGATAATAAAAAAATAGTGTAAACTTATAAATACAATGAATTTAATAAATTATAAACATATCTGTTTGCTGAATCTAGTCTAATAAAGTTTGTACTTATTGTACTTATAACGAATAAGAAAAACGAAAAAGTTAAAAACAAAAATGACTCCCTTTTTCATTTTCCAGGTATTGTGATTATCACAAAAACTATTACACTCAATTTTCATAAAGGTTCTAAATTTTATTAAATTTATTAAATAACTGTGATTTATTTATAGATTTTCCTAATGACTAGAAATTCATTTACCCCTGATAATAGGATTTCTGATGGTCAATGTTGAGTTATAAAATTATTAAATGTTTAAATTTACTCTGTAGTACTTGCATCTTTTTAAATTAGAAACTGTAATTGTTACAGCATATATTCAGCATAACTGTTGTTAAAAGTTTATAATTAAATATAAACTAAAATCATCTAACAATGAATGTTTCAATATATTTGTAATTGTCAATGTCATCGCCATTAACAGACTTCACAAACTTATTACTCCAAACATTTTAAACGATTACTATGTAGTTTTGGTTTGCATTTGTTTATTAATCTCACTGGTAGCCCTAATGATGACTTTTTTATAGAAACGCGTATTACCAGAAAACTATTTGTTACTTGATGCTCTTTATTATTATTTATGTAACTATGAAGTTTTAAATGACTTCTAAAACCGTACGGAAATCTGTCAACTATAATAGACTTTTAAGAAGCACGTACAAATATATATGTCTCACATTACACTGTGCATTTCATCTGGGATGTTTTATGTTATTACAACTATAATACCTTCCCAAACAAGATACTCATGGGTGTTTACTTTAATCCTGTACCATTTTCTCCTTCTTATGCTGCCTCTTATCGTAAAATAATATGTAGTTTTTTCAAAGTTGGAGCCTAATTTAAAATTAGAGCTTCGCTATTGGTAACAATTCACCAAAGTGTAATATTTAAGTCCATTCAAATCTCATCCACAATAGTTTAATAATCCAGACTAGCTTCAACGACGATGTCAGTGGTTGCCGTGGACTAAAATATATTACTGAACAACGTTACTATAGATTAACGATAGAGGTCGTCTCGGGCAAGTCATTAAGAAGTCAACCAATATAAAGCAATTATAAGGCAAACTTCCAGGCATGCTTAGCTCACACAACTTATTCCCAAAACCATTTTAATACCTAGTTTTTACAAACTATTCACATAAATAAACTAAAATACCTTCACATAAGAAATAAAATGTATCCTAAGCTCAGACTCCGATGTTTGTTAGACAACAAACAACATTTGTGAGGTTTTCCAGGAAGTCTGGAATTGTATGGTTTCTTCTTTTTTGCAATTTTTATATGTTAATCATTTCATCTAAATGATATTTTCATGCCTTTTTTTCTCTGGATCATCTAACGTCATGATACTTACAGAGTTAAATTTACCATTGCTTTATTTTCCCACCATTGGCTTAAAATCTAAAAACATAGCGTTGATCTAAATTACTATTTATTTTTTGGAGAATTATTGTACTGGAAATAAGGTCAGCATTACGTCGAAAAGGGAAGAATAATTTTACAAAAAAAAACAAAATATTTTTCGCAATCTCGGTTTCAACTGATGTTTCTCCATCAATTCGATTTTTATAGAAATAAGGATAATTTTGTTTAAAGGGACTCCTCTTTTACTCTTAGCTTTCCTCGAATAAAGAAATTCAATATGGTTTAACTCTTTGGGGATTAAAACCATTATGAAGCACTAGTTTTAACCGCTCATGAAAGGATAAATGCCAAATATTGTTTACTTTTATATCTCCATAATATGTTTATAAAATGAAAAAGATACGATTTAAATTGATTTCACAGCCTTCTCACTCGGTTTATAACATTTTAAAATCATTTGAAAAACCGTTGGAAATCTCGACAGAAGCAGAGGAGATAAGATTCCCTTAATTCGGTTTTAATGAAAAGAAACAAAAACCAACTTAATTAGAGAACTTCTTCTCTTTGTAGAGATTTAAACGTGCGGCTAAGCATAAATAGATACCGTTAATAACGTTGCATAAAAACGTTAGATAATTGCGTTTCTTTACCAAGGTATTACTCATTTCAGTTTTAAAACATGTTAATATCAAAGTGTAGATGTAAAATAGTTATTAAATTGAATATAGGCTTGTTGTCTTACCCAGTGTTTCATTTCTTAAGAATTATTATTTCCTATATTCTTTGTTTATACCTTGTTCTTTGGCGGAAAAAATAATAGGCCTACTTTTAATTTTGTGAATGTCGTACATACATATGTAATTGAAATCTGAAAAGAAATAAATAAACACATAAATAAATAAATATATATATTTATATACATATATATATATATATATATATATATATATATATATATATATATATATATATATATATATATATAAATTTACTAACAACACGGAGACCATGAATTGGTCATTTTGCAATAAACTGGATGCCGGGTACTTGTGTCAACCTAATATGTTGCCACATAGTAACCCATGATAGTTTCACACCCATTGACAATAACCTAAATGAAAATTATGCCAATAAGAGTAAAAATAGGTTTTATACATTATTAGGCAGTTATATGGCCGTTTTGAATATTTAAAAATAAATTTTTAATACCCAAAATTTGTAGTAACTTTGTTCAAATTCACAAGTTCTTCGTTAGCAATTGGAAAAAATATTAATAAATAGGAGTATCGTAATATTATAATTAGATAGAGATAGTATATTGTGTTATCGACTTAACCAGCGAAATGAAAAATAATGCAGTACGAATTTACAATATTTCTTGGCATTCTGAAAAAATACATACATATAAGTTTTTAATTTAGGATTTCTTCAAAATTTTATATTTTTATTGGCCCAACATATTTTAGTTTGAACAGTAGTTGAACACGGTGTAATTAATTTTATCATTTACGAGGTTAGTTATTTACATTCGGTTAGTAGAGATTCTACTGAACTTTAAATAGGTACCATGTTTTATGAATTTTTCTAGTTTTTAATTTACTCACAAACAAAATCACTTCAAAAACGAGCCAGCTGCTGAAATTAAATATTAGTTCTTGAATTTTATAGTCCATTACGTTCGGTAAATCTTATTAATCACTTAAACAATAGTTTATGACTATCCGAACTTTGAATTTAGTAAATTGGTTAAAACTTACTGAGACAGAACGTTTTCCATCGCTATGTGTCGATCTTCATCCTGCATATTCGCTATGCTGTTAATCCTTTAATGCTGTTAAATGACGTAACCTTGCTAAACGTTAATGCTGTTTTATGTAAATATTACAAACACGTATCACACTGATGAACTCTTCACAACCAATTATACCCTCTTCGATCCAATGATGGAATTTCAGCAACAAACAAAACTCCAATCTGATTTAATTCGGATAGTTGGGCAACACTTTGTATTTACCACAACTGTCGTTTTGTCTCTGACGTTACAACTTTTTGCTTTCTGCCGTAATTTGTAATTTCAACGTAATTGCCTCATCACGAGTTGTGTGGACATTTTTTTTCTAACGAAATGTCAAAGTATGATCCAAATGATTGTATTGATTGTACTTTTAAAGCTTGTAGATATAAATCTTGATAAATAAGATGTTAAATCTTGTTAATGTATTTAGTACGTTAGAAACTTCTGGTTCTCTGAAATAATAACACTTTATAGTATTTAATCATTTTTTACAATTATAGTGGTTTTGCAAGTAAACATAACGCATTAAAGGTATACTGTAAATATATAAAGTAAGTAACCTATTATATAATTTATTGCTAATTCACTTTCAAATCCAATTTCGTTAATGCTTACAGTTCGCTCTTCATTTCAAATGCTGCCAGAGAGAATTGCATTAACATTGTTGTCGATCCCTTATCTCCATTCTTATGGCAATAAGGCAACAGAAATGAACAGAAACACTGACAAATTACTGAATAGCTGATATAGAATATTGTACTCTTGCTAAATATCAGACTGTTTCGAAGCGGTTTCAAAATAACGACCTCTCTGCTCAGGTTTGTTACATTGTCACGTGACAAGAAGTCATAAAATTCTAAAACTTTGTTTATACAGATTTAAACAACAAAGACGTACATAATATAGAATTAAGGGTGACTTCAAATCCTGTCAACGTCCAAGGCACATTTGTGACATGTTTTCATTACAGTAGGCTATGTCTTTTTTGATATTTTAGTGTAAGAAAAACGACATGTTTTAAGGTTCATATTTTCCTAAATATATTAATTTAAAATGTTATGGAAAAATTTTACTTGGGCTTAAATTTAACATTCCATTTACATATAAAAAGCAGTTTAAAATGAACTCCATAGATGTCCTATTGTTTTTTTTCAATTAAGGTCTTTATGCTAAATATCACACGGGTCTTTGAATGTAGTGTGAACGTCTAACGTACTAGACATATGTCTAGAGTTATGTTAGTCAATTACAAGTCGATCGTAGCATATGTTTTAAAACACTTAGTAGTTCATTTTTAGTATATATTTTATATTCAATGTCAATCTAATTTTATGTAGTAAAGGTACAAACCTTATAATGAAAGCATAGTTCATAAATTTAAAATTGCTAGTTATGAACTTTACATATAAAAACCCTTATAAAATTGTAATTTAAATTTTGAATAATATTTAAACGTGTAAATTTATAATAACCATAACACGAAATGCATATCTTATATATTGCCAAATCAGTGATTGAGAGTTTAGTGTTGGAGAACTGTATTTATAGTTTAGGTATTGGAATAAATGCTATTACTAAGGGACATATATTTTATGTTCCGTCAATGTACAATACAGGAAATAACAGACAATCCAAGTTGTATATTGTACATAACATCCCGTAGTTTAATCAAATATAAGAATTGTGTTGATTTATGGGAAGTCATATTTAAATGTTATTTATACATAACTCTGAAACATCCAGTAAGGAAAGACAAAAACACCTAATTTAATCAAGCTCCATATTGGACATTTAAACACCATTGATTTATACAGTAATATGGCTTTTACAGAAATCTAATGTATGAAGTGTTGTACCATAAGTCTACAGTTTGGTATTTCCGGAGGCACTGCTATAGATTCTAATTTTAAGATACACATATTGTACCATTTCTACAAGGATGTAATTGTCTTTTTGGTATGAGAGTTTTAATATCAATAGTCATAACTTTATTTTTTAGTTTATTTTAGAGCTATTTAAGGAATTTTGCTGCATAATATTAACTTTACATATTTAAATCTAGACTAAAGAAACTAATTGGCTATATTCATAAAACAAAGCAAAGTGAAATATCTTTAAAAGTTTCTATATCTTATTTTTAATATCAAATATAAACAACCTGATACAGTATTATAGCTTGAGTAAAACCTTAAGGTAATGCAATTTATAATAAATAATACCCATTCTTGTTTATTATACCTCTAAAAATGGATACTTGGTAACCAAAATGCACATCAAGGATTAAAATGTATGTGATTACAAATAATTATTAATATTTAACCACAGTTTACTCCAAGTAAATAGTTAGTACAATATGTGTTTATTTTTTCTTGGTTTATCATGTACAAGAAGTCAAAAACGTTTTTCACATTTTTTATGGGTTAGATGAGACCGGGTCTAGTTGATACAGGGTCACATTGATACACCTCCAATAATCAATAATAGGCAATGAGCAGGCTCAAGAAAGTCAAAAGGAGAGGGAAGGATCACGGGTTTATATTGTAGTAGCCAAGTTAGTGCGGAAGAAGCTGTTCGGTTTTTATGACCTTACATTCTTGCAAAATATCTACTTTTTCAAGAGTCAAAGTAAATTTTTACGTTACACTTTGAGTTCTATCGTAAAAGCTCTATGAGATTTAGTATTTTGTAAAAACGTTTATCACAGTGACACTTGGTCAAAAGGTAAATATTTCAGCTACTAGTAATAGTTTTAGTTGCAACCTGTTTCTTGCAATTTTAAGGTTAGTGTCATGGCGTCGTTTGGGTCAAGTTGATACGCTGCTGTTGGGTCAGGTTGATACGGTGTATCAACTTAACCCACATGTGTTTTAATATTGTTTTTCCTTGTTTTCAGAGGTGCTGAAACACTATACGAAAATAACTAAAAGGAGGGAAATAGTAATTGATACGTTCGAAAGAGCTTGTAAAGGGATTGATGAAGTGCGGATGTCTATTATGGAAGCAGCTAAACTTTCGATATTGATAAAATGACTCTATTAAGGTATAAAAATAAAAATGAAAAAAATCGAAATAACCCAGAAGTACATGATGCTACTATACAAATGGGATATGCCAAACACCGTCAAATATTGAGAGACAATGTTGAGGAAGAGCTCAACAATATATCGTTATCTGCTCAAAGATTTACTACGGAGTGACTCCCAAGAATATTAGAGAAATCGCTTATGATATGGCAATAGCAAAGGATGTGAAAGTGGGAGATGCAAAGTTTAATAATAAAATGGCTTCTTCAGAATTTTTTGTAAATTCTAAAAAAGGAAACCAAATATATCTTTACGAAACCTAAGTCAACTAGTATTGGTCGTACTAGTAATTTTAAAAGGCACAATGGGGCATCTTTTTTTGAAAATCTAAAACATCTTTGGGAAAAGTATAACTTTCAAAACTAGGATGTGTGGAATACAGACGAATCTAGGTACAATCCGTTCAACGCCAAATTAAGAATGTTGCTGAGGAAGAAGCTCGCCAAGTCCGTAAGGCTACTTCTGCTGCGGGAGGGCAAACTCCAACTATTGCAACTGGAGTCAATGCAATTGGTAACTTCATTCCGCCTCTTTTCATTTTCCAAGAGTATTTTATAAAAGGAGGGCCACTAGGATGTAATATGACGGCGCACCCATCGGATTGGATGACTGGGTCATCATAGTTTCTAATTTTTATGAAGCACTTCCATATCAATAGGAAGGCCACCCCCGAGCATTCTTGTTTCTTATTGCTTGACAACCGCGACTCACACGTGTCAGTTGAAGTCCTAAACTTCTGCAATGACAATGGGATTGTTTTGCTGACATTTCTTCCCCATACGTCCCACCACCACCTGCGTCAATTTATAGACGATTCAAAAACTATTACTTTTCAGCTGTGGAACTTTATTTTCAAGTCCGTTAGCCGCCGACGCAAGAGCGTACCAACTTAACCCATTATTGTATTAATTTGCCCCATCCTGGGTTAAGTTGATACAGTTTACATTATCTTCTAAATCATTTTTTTCAACCTATCGATTAACTTATTAGATTATTAAAATACATTAAATGATAAAGTATTAGTTACACTATAAAATGCCAATTCATTTTAATTTCTAAATTAAAAAAATAAAAAAGCACAAAGCGTATCAATTATACCCGGTCTCTCTTATACTATATTATATAAGAAGTAGCTCTAGTAGAGTACATAAGAAGTAGCTCTAGTAGAGTAGATTAAACATATCTATACAGTAAACTAGGATACTTGGGATATTACTCAATGTAAAAGTATGTATGGGAAAAACAAATTTAAATCCATTCACCTGCCTAAGTATATAATTCCACTTACACCGAATCAAGTTCAATGCTAAAACTACGTATCTAGTAGCCTAAGTAGATTACATTTCCAATTTGAAATTAACATTCGACGCTGTAGATTAGAGCGCTGTAGTTAGTGTTAACTGTTAATCCAGAATCAACTGCTTCCTGAACAAACGGTGCTAGCGCTAATCTACATTTAAAATCGCGAATCCTCTAATCCAGAAACATGTAATCAATGAGACGACTCGATCGGATAGAACCGTTTATTTGTTCTGGTTGCCTTAAACTAAAACCAAATCTCTGCAGGTAATTGAAACAATTAGCCGGGTAAATCACGGTTACTTGTAACGTTTTGTCGCACTGTTCCGTGACAAAAGGCCATTAAAGTGGTTCGCATATTCTTTTGTACAGATATGTAAGACAGATTATGACGTAAAGTACACAAAGCGTGATTTTAAATTTCATAAATGTCAAAGGTTTCCATTGGGTTTCAAGTTTATATGTAAACAATAAGACAAGGTGTGAGTTTTGTGAGATAACAATAAGCTTTGGGATTTAAGTAATAAACATCTTATGATACGAAATTGTTGAATATAAATATAATTGTTTTTATTGAAATTTTTATTCTCGACGACAATTTACCTATTACAGCGCACGAGAAACAAAGAAAGGTTACATAAATATAATATCATAAAGCTCACTAGAAGAGGATGTAGGGATGGAGGGTTTTAATTTCCGTCTATTCAAACATTTATTATAGTGCTGAAATCGAAGTGACCTTGTTGCTTGGATATCCAAATGTGTGACACCAATATATTGAAATAATACTTTATAAATATTGGGTTCTATTAATGAAACTTAAGAGAATATAAAATATTGTTTATATTTAAAAATTACTGACGATAAAAGGGAGATAGTGAATGTCACCGTTGAAAACAATTGGTGTAGGATAGAGTGGTTTGTTAGCTATTTAGATGGATATATTATTCAAATTATTATTAATTTAATTATTTAAGAATATTAATTTGAACTGTTTGAATATCTACTGCAGAATCACTGATCCTACTTCAGAGATTTCGTTGAATATTAAGTGAAAACAAAGACAGTCAAACGTTCTATACGCTGGGGTTTTATCTCAAACACTGCTAAATGTCAACAGTTTATTTAAATGAATGTGGCTGCATGACTTTGCAAAACTTACCCCAGTAGTATTTAATTATGCAGCACATGAGCTGCCATGTAACGCTGTGGTCTACAGTGGAATTATTTCTGTTGACGAATAGTTTCTAATACATTTCAGCGAGTTGACTTTATACTTTGCAACTTACTAGTTCATTGAGTAAATTAAAGCAATACAAAATCGCTAGCATTGGGCTTTAATATAAAAATGTGTACCTCCTGCTGTATGATAAGGCCTCATCCTTCAAGGGTTATGGTCGGCGGCACAATTCTTACAAAATTAATAATTACCTGACAAATTATAATGAAAAAATTAACAATTTACCTTAGATATCTCGTTTGGCTCGTCAGAGTCGACATATCTTGGATATTACAGCAGCTCATGTAAAAAAAAACCTTTACACAAACTGCTGCAAATATATTTCCTGTTTTTATAATACAAGTGGATAAAATGAATTAAATAATCTTACATGTTTCTCTAACTTGAGTGAAAATTATATAATAGTTGATTTAGTTTAATTTAAATTCCCAAATATATGTATTTGAAATTATTTGTTAATAACAGGATCATCTCTACTGTGGGTGGTCTGTACGACATTCTCTACACAGAAGACTTGGTTCCATTGCGGCAACATATGGATAGATAAATCTTTAGTAAACCTCCTCTACTGATTACTTTATTTCTATTACCTATAGGCCTATATCCAATAATTAATAGACGTTATGAGGCTTCCAGCACAAGTAGAGTTAAACTGGATCATATAAGTTGTCTGAATAAACATTATGGCCCAGATCTTGGATTTAACTCTGTCCGTATTTTCGATTTTATTCGGTCTTCGAATTACTGTTTGACGCAAATAATAATATGTAATTATTTACAGTACTCGATACAATTTCATTTTAAAAAAAAAGTTGTTCAGTATCCAACAATTATAAGTCTCCTTCATGTCTCTGAAGGTGCCTAATTTTGCAAATCTTAAGATATAATTTATATACAGTATTTTAAATTATTTTATAATTTTTGTGTTCAGCTAATCATTTACATTTTTAATAACATAATGTTTCAACATAACATTTTAAAATTGATATAAATAAATAAAGAAATAAATATATATATATATATATATATATATATATATATATATATATATATAATATAAATATATATTTTTTTTAAACAACATAGGTTAGTCAAAAAAAGAATCTTTATTAATTGTATTTTAATAACCCATGTTATTGTAAATTATTAAACAAGAAACATATTATATATATATATATATATATATATATATATATATATGTGTGTGTGTGTGTGTGTGTTTGTGTGTGTGTGTGTGTGCGTGTGTGTGTGTCTTTATGTGTGTGTGTGTTGAGATGGCCAAAACCGTCTCAAGGGAAAAGATTGAGGCTAGCCTAAAATCTTTTCAAACATCTTTGTTCAAATCTTTGTTCACATAACAAAATGCTAGCATATATGAAATGTTTTCCTTTCAAATAGATTAATGCAAAAAGTAATAAATTGTTAATTAGATTAATTAACAAACGTAGCAAATGTAACTAAAAAATATTAGAAAATAAACCACCGAAGCTAAATATAAAATAGGATAAAAGATAACTATGTTAAAAGCAAATATAATGAGAAGGATATAATTGAAATTATGTACTAATAGAGTAAAAGAAGGAATGGTTGTGTAAAAGCCAAAAACGATAAACTGTCGAGGGAAGGAGAAATATGTCTAAAGTAGCGCAACTCACGAACGGAAAGGGTTAGATTTGTCAAACAAGTTTGTCAAACATCTCAATTCATGATATTGGACCATGGTTTAAGGAATTATCAAAATTCCACCCCAAGGAACACTTACGAGGCCTAGCTTAAATCGGACCAAAACAAAAAGAGAAAGTTTAAAAAAACAACAACCTTTGCAGGTCTGGACTGGTTTGTCGAAAGTAAATAATTAAGGGCTTGTCGTAGGGGTGGGGAACCGCCCGACGAGTCGGGAGATGCATAGAAGATTTGATGGAGAACGGACATATTTTATCGATACATCCAGAGGCGTTTCCAGGATGATGGTCCATGGCTAAAGAAAACAGCTAGCCCTAGATGGACGTGAAGATGGTCTGCTTTCCAAGCTTCCGCGAGAACGAACTCTTACTATTTTTGTAAATTGTAAATTAAAGTAGAAAAGTATTAAAGACGGTCCTTAAAACAATCTAGTGCGATTGATGCGGGACGCCAGGACTCCAGGACCACATCCGAAGGGAAACCAAGGATTCCAGGACAACCTCCGAGGGACAAGAGGAACAATCACAGTGAAAGTTTTGAGGCAAGTCTAAATTTTAATAGTATAAACCAATTTTTAAAAATTTATGAATTTTCTAATGAACAATTACCAGATTTTAAATTAACAGTAAAATCATCAATTAATAAAAAAGTAAATTAAGATTAAGAGAATATATAAGCAATTGATTGTTTTTCAAAATCTTCAAAAAATATGGCCACAAAATAAAATTTTGTTCCAGTATTGAATATCAAATCATGAAAGCAAATGATTAAAGTTACATTTATATCATGAATAAATTAGTCTATCCACTTGATGGATTTTACAATAGATTTTCTGACGTATTGTAATATTTAAAAGTTAAAATAAATTTAAACTATATGATTTACAGTCTGTAAAGTTTCGGAAAGGCACCATGCCCCCAAGCTGTCAGCGGATCAACTCTTATAATTTCCTGTAAACCGTCCGCACACTCTTCTGGTAGTTAGTTCCTTATTGTGTATTTAAAATAAAACGTATTTAATTTTACGAGAATACCATTTTTTTCCAATTCTATAAAATAACCAACGGTGTATGATGTTAAAAGTGTGTAGTTATTTTAAATTGTTGCTATACCTGTATATGTTTTATTAAATCCAGTTGTATAGGGTTTAATAAATCGTTAACTTTTAGTGTTAACATGTTTACGAATTTGAAAACATTTTCTCAGTTGATGCTCGAAAATGATGACACGTATGTCCTCGAATGTTTACTCGCATATATACCATATGTATTTATTAAATTCTAATAAAATTGGACTAATCTTACATAAAATCAAGTAGTTACAATTTAGTGCCTAAAATCTATAAACTGTAGTTTAAACTATGCACTCCCTAAAATGACGGTGAATGGAATGTGAGAACCATGTCAATTAAATTCAGATGTTACTTGAGTGTCCATAACATAACAAGCTACAGAGTGTGTGAGTTTTCTGTTTACCTGTTACTCTTCTAGAGACAACAGAGAACAGCAAATATGTTTCAGCAAGCGGGTATAGATTCTATTTATGTGTATAAATAGTTATTTTTCTAAAGAATAATCATTGTTTATATAAGAATGAGTCAGTGTTATACTATGAACATGCATTAATAGATAAACGGTAGATCTATCTTTATTGGAACATACTTAATACATAATGTTTCACAGTAATATTTGTAGTTAAACCGCTATTGCAAATAAAAAGAAACTCTTTTAAAAATTTTTAAAAAACATTACTTTAAATCACAGAATATTCTTATTCTAAGGGTGCTGACCGACGGATTTCTTGAGTGTCCTCTCTTGTTCATCCTGCGCCACATGTATCGAGGTTCTTGTTTCTCTTTAATGCATTTGTACTTCTATTTCTATACGACCCACTCTTAAACTGCTTCCTCAGCTCGCTGAATACGATTCGCACTCATGGAAGAGGTAGAACCAGCATTATTTCGCTTAATCTACTCTCAAAATGTATATATCTTCTCTACCTCTGCGAGCCCATTGAGGCGACCATTCCTCTCCCAACCCGGTTCAGTAAAAACGTGTCTAGTATACATCACCTACAAAGATACAATCCGATGGTGGATTGAAAATTGGCAGAGTGATCCAAGTAAAAATGTAATTTCAGTTTACAATAGTTGAAAACGAACTATAATAGGTCTTAGTTGGTTTTTCAGTCAATGCCTTAACCATATTAGTGCCTAATCGGTTTGTTGAATTTAAAACCACAAATAACTCAAAGACCCAATTATAAATTTATGTATTCCTTTTTTGTTATATGAGTTTAAAATAAAAGCTAGTGCTTCGTTATGACACCGATAGAGAGCAGATACGCATTTTCACGAAAGTGCCTCTAAATCTTCTCTAGGTTTCCTGTCTTTACTTTTCACTACTTGTTTTTTTCTATCCGTCAATGGCATAATTTCAATACTGATTGATCCCTTTGAAAAATAAGGAAATATTTTACTAAAAATATAGAACGCAGTAACACTCCCCACACAACTATAATAAAAGGCTACTTATAAAAAGCTCTCTTATTCTACCAGTAGAGTTGGTTTCCTACAACTTAATATAACTATTCTAACATTGGCTACTAACATTTTATTGGCCACTTCTGGACAAAGACTATTCATGATTAATTAAGCGTGAGCGAGTTTGTGTCAAGGTCGTGTGCTTACACGAATTGATGCAGATTGTTCCCAGGTTCATTTGGAAATCTAAAATGGAAAATAAACCTCTGAATTCGTTTTACACAAAATAAATAATTAAAGGTATTCATTACCGAAGTGTAAAGTGTCAGTAAATCCTCTAATGCACTCGTGAACACATCAGCTGACTAAATACTCATTAAAAGCAACTCTGCGGTAAAATACGCGTTAGATAACCTAGTTTTACTCTCATTGAAACAGACATTGCGGCTGAATAAGTTGCATCGCAGGTCTTACCACTATTGTTATTATAATGTTTCAATGCTACGTTTCAGTGCATCTTCATAAACGTTGTTATGTATGCCATTCGCTCTATCTACAAGTTTCCAACTTTAGTTTTACCTTAAAGCAATTTAAAATTTGATAGAGAAATAACTTTATAACAGTGTCCACATAAATTAGCAAAACTCATGGACAACAGAATCAGACAATCCATAAACTTAAACAAGCGAAATATTTCTACAACACAGAGAAAACACCAAAATACTCACAAACAATACACACGCACATAAAATTATTTACTGGCACAGATACGTCGATGATATTATAACCCTATACAGAGGCAACTCTCGTCTATGCGAACAACTCCTCACCCACACTAATAAAATATACCCAAAAAAAACTCCACTTCACTTCAGATATTGAAACCAACCGATCCCTAAACTTCCTCGACCTAACCTTAACAAAAAGCCTTACACAAAAACACAGTTTCAACATTTACAGGAAACCCATAACGACAGACACACTTATCCACAACACCTCAAACCACCCTATCCAACACAAACACGCAGCCTTCAGATCCATGCTCCATAGACTTAAAGAAATCCCAATGACCACAGAAAATATAAACAAAGAACTAGACACAATTAAATATTTAGCATACACAAATGGATACAACACCACAATAATAGACAAACTATGGCAAAAAATACAAAGAAAACCCTAAAATTAACACTACAGACAGGGAAAACAATTACAACACATTACCATTCATAAACAAAACAACAAACAAAATAGCCCGCAAATAACAAAAAACAGGATACAAAATAGCATACAAAACTAATAACAAGCTACAATACAAAATACAATGCAACACCAACAACAAGGATAAACTACAAGACCCCGGTGTTTACAAACTGAACTACAACGAATCTAACAAGTTCTACATTGGACAAACAGGTCGCAGTTTTAAACAAAGAGTCGAAGAACACAAACAGAACAACAACTCAACATTTTACAACCACATAAAAGATACAGGACACAAATACACAAACATTTACCAAAACCTAGAAATCCTACACATCAACAAAAAAGGACCACATCTCAACACACTAGAACAATATGAAATTTACAGACACACAAAAACGCAAAGTACGAACATATTAAATGAACAAACACAATACAAATCACACATACTCTTTGATACTATCGAAAACCTACCTTTAAAACCGTCACCGCTTGACCCAACATCTCCAAGCAGAAGACACTGATAAAGATCGGCACATTGCGATCGAAAACGTTCTGTCTCAGTAAGTTTTAACAAATTTACTAAATTCAAAGTTCAAAATTCATAGTCATAAACTATTGTTTAAGTGATTAATAAGTTTCCACATATGTTAAAAGCAGATTTCGTCTCTATAATAATTCAAGTGACCATTTAAGATGAAGAATAGGTATCTAAAGGTTATAAACGGTGAGGATGTCTTAATGAATTATGGGCAGATTAAAATAACGTAATTATGGTCTCCTACAGTGGGACGTGGGGGAGAATTGTGAGTTTAGGGTGACATTGATGGATTATATCTACTCTCTACTCACGAGATAGAATGATGCTCGCAAGCTTAAATGTATTAAAACAGAGCAATACTGCTCAAATGACTTGGGATTATGCATATGGTGTATAGAATTCTTGCTCACAAAGCAACTTTGCTCAAATGTCACGTGTTTCCGCATATGTTATATAGAACCATGACTCTTAAAAGTGAGACGATCTAATGTCACCTGGTTCCGCATCTGTTTTATAAAATCCTTACTGATAAAATGAGACTGCTCTTATGTCACGTGGTTCCTCATCTGTTGTATATAATCTTTGCTCACAAAGCAACACTGTTCAAATATCATTTGTTTCCGCATCTGTTGTATACAATCCTTACTCAAGAAGAAACACTGCTCTAATGATACGTGTTTCCGCATATGTTGTCTAGAATCCTTGCTCACAAAGTAACACTGCTGAAATATCTTGTGTGTCCGCATATGCTGTACTGATTCTCAACTCACAAAGTTAGACTGGTTTAATGTCGATTGTTTCACCATTTGTTGTATATAATCCTAACACAAAAATTAAGAATGCTCAAATATCAGGTGGTATATTTGTTGTATAGAATCTTAACTCAAAATGTCATACTAGTCGAATGTCACGTGTTACCACATTTTTTATTGAATAGAATTTATTGACAAGTGTTTCCAAGCAGTTCTTGACCGAACTAAGAAACAATTCTGTGATTTTTTGTGTTTATAGATTAAATTACGACTTTATTGGATAATGTTGGATAACCACATTACCAACGAGTAGTTGAGGAGTCCATTTTATGAGAAACGATGTAGGTATTATGATTGAAATAGGTAATCGGCAATACCTAATTAATCCTACGAGCCAAAATAAATATAGAATGCTTCGAAAAATATTTCAATGGCTTATTACAGCAGCTGAGGACCGGCTACAAGAAGACACTTAGCTCAATAACTATAGAACTATTCTCATGTGTCCTATTTATTTACTCATTCGGACAACACAGTAACGGAGAAGAAGAGAAAATCACTGTAATTTAAGGATGAGGGAAGATAAAGGATTGTGTGCGAGTATGTGTGTGTGTAAGTGTGTTTGTGTGTGAGAGAGAGAGTTTAGGCTCATGTGTTTTTGTATGTCTAGGTTTGTGTAGATGAGTGAGATGATAGGATGGAGGGAGTAAGAGAGTAAGAGAGAGATAGAGTGAGAGAGAGAGAGAAAGAGAAAGAGGCCTTATGACTTTTTCAAGCCAATGTCTACAAGGAAATAGCTTTATTACATGTTTTCCATAAAACTAACAAAAAATAATTTTAATGCCTCTAATATTTTTATTGTAATTCTTTTCAATATAATATTGTTAACAAACTTCCAAAATGTTTAAATTTATAAGGATTACAATAAATTAGAAAATAATAATATAAAACTAGGTTACTGCACCCTGCGACAACACTTAGAGGGGAAACATTTATTTAGGAGTAAATGGCAGTCAGATCACGTTTTTGCTGACGACCAACTTTTTTCGTGATTCTACAACGGAAACTGTTCGGGGAAAATTTTAATTACTCCATTGTGAGAATGCTGTCTGTAATATAAACACGTATGTGCTACGTCACACGCTGTGCTGCAGAGAACTCGATGTTCATTATATTCAAGCGTAGTATATTGTTTATATGAAGGGCTGAAAACAACGTTTATTAATGCTTCAGTACACACATTCGCTCTTATTCCTTATGTTGTGTGAAATCTCTCTGGTTTTTTATTTACTTACACGTGTTTTGTAACAGTAATATTAATATTAGGCTACTTTTCTACTACCTTTGGTTCATGAATTATGTCGGACGAAGTGATGAAAAAAAATATTAATAATATGTCCATCCCCATTAGAACCTTTTATTTACAGACGTTCACAGCTGAGGAGTGCATAAATATAGTTACCTGTAGCCGCAGAGAATATGAATTGAAACTATTGAAATCAATAACTTAAATTGGAATACAGTCACTTTGGAATGCAGCTTAGCCCTAATAATGAAACAAATACAAATTTGTATCATCACTGATGATGATATAATGGATGTTAAAACACCGTTTGTTAAATGTAAACTTTTTTTGTGAGACTTCTGTTGTGTAATATTAAAAGATTTTCTCATTGGACCAGATCATTACGTGTATTCAAACATTTACCATTCAGCAAAGAAGTTTTTAAAGTAGAAAGAAGAGTTATTAAAGTTTTTAAAGAAGAAACGCTAACCATATTTTAAGAGATATAAAGCCTTTTAAAATTTATCTGTACATATTTCTACAGCTAAGAATTTAGAAGAATAAAAATAACTATAGGACTATCATTTAATTATATTTAATGTTCAAAGGCGATCTGACAGAGGGATTATCTCTGACTTTAAATGGTAGGAAGAGGTTGAGATAAGAAGATATCATTGGGTTAAAAAGATAAAATCCCCTGGTAGTGCGTATAGAGTGGCTACGTTTTACTTCAGTATTTGTAAAACAAATATAAATATTTTAGCTCTATGAACTGAAAAATTATTATTTAATGAATTTAGATTTTTGAAAATGGAATTCTATCGCCAGACTGGAAAAATATTAGAAGGTAATATGAATAAGCAATGTGGAAAATACACCCCCTATTCATTATACTGTAGGGGTAAGTAAGGTTTATAATGTTTGCCTATGGTGTGATTTCAGAAACGTTTCTGAAAAAATATAACGTTTAGAAAATTTACTTTAAAAAAATACAGTTATTAAATAAATTTTAATAATAGGTATTGACATTGATACCCTGCAGAATATATTTAAAGATGCTTTTACATTTTTTAAAATAAAAAGCTGCTCCACTGTGAAGACGAATAGCAGTATGTTGCTATTCAAAGAAGTTACGTAGCCCACCCTGAATGTTACATCAAATAGGCAACTAACTTCAAATGTTTGATTTCAAATCCCTTTCCCAGTGTCTTCATAAACGTTTGCTCTGTTACCAATAAAATAACTGGAAATTCTTGGAAAGAAAGGATAGTTTTGCTTAGTGACAATGTCAATTATATTACAACTGATTGTTACTGATAACATAGCCTAACTAGCAACAAACATGATGGAGAAGTTAATAATCAATGGTTATAAAAAAATACTAGGATTTACCTAATACATTCTCTAAAAAAAACCCTCAAACGTACCTTTTATAGGTTTGGTTTCTTCCTATAACTTATTTATTTTCAATAGGCCTACATAATATTTGTATAAATCGATTGTTTATAAAGGTTCAAGTACAGTTTTAAAACCGTATTTTTTCCAAACAACAATGTTATACCTATAACCATTTTCCTAATGTCATGAATAATGGGCGGATATCTGAATATTGCGGGATTACTGAAGGGGGTCGTAGTAGTGAACAAAAAACATCTCTACAGTTAATAATAGTAGCAGTATATTGCTATTTAGAGAAATAAGGTTGCCTAACCTGAGCAATAATTGTTACATCACATACGCTAATTACGAGAAAAATTTAACGTTATACTATACAATTTTATTTCGAATCTTATTGCCAGTGACGTCAAAAACTATTCCTTTGTTAGGAGCAAAACGATGACAAATCTATAATGATAGTTTAGCAATGGTATTTTTTGGATAAGGAAATTAGTTCTTAGCAAGGCAAAAGTATAAAAACCAATTGTCACATAATAGAGTTCTAAATTATACAAAAATGTAAAATAATAAGTGAATTAAATTTTTTCTTAATTCAAATACACTCGAATTCAAATGAAAACCTAATTAAAATATGAGATAATATGGTATTCATTTGAGTAATCAGTTTAAAGGTAAGCAAGAAGCAATTCCGTCTTGAAATTACTTTACTATTTTCATTTTGCACAACCTATATATGACAAAGAAAATTTCATTCTAAAAACATCTTTTAATGTTTCTTACAATTTTAATTCTATATCATAACGATGATTTACGGTTAAAAGTCATAGTTCATCCATTTGGTCACTTTTAAATACGTGGTCGGGCTCAAATAGTTTAACCCTTATTAAATTTTATTAAGGAGATTTTATACACATATTTAATAAAAAATCTCCCATAGACAAAAACTTCGTAATTTACTTAATTATTATTATATGAATAATCTTATAGGTATTTGAAATTAAAATTGTTTCCATGTCTATTCAAATAAAAGTAACTGGAAACTATTTCGATATATATATATATATATATATATATATATATATATATATATATATATATATATAAGTCGATAAAAGATCTTCATAAAAACTATCCTACGGTGACGGGGAAGTGTTAACTTAATCTATTTAGATAACATACCCTAAGTAACAGCACACTTGATGTGCAAGGTAGTAAATTAGTCCTTATAAATAAATACTACAAACAAAATAACATAACCTGCAGTTTATAACTTCGATATCTCCATTTAACAGTTTTATTTTAATTGCATGTACGTATAAAACATTTGTTTACAAATTCTACCTATAGTTTCTAACTGTCTTTCTTTTTCAACAACGATTTTATTCGTTGCGCCATTTTTTTTACTTTCCTGAATAATTGGGCGAAGTTATACCCAAATAATGCCGGACTACTGAAATGGGCCGGAGTACTGCAGTTTATAGAGAGACTGCCGTACTTTACTTTGTACTACACTTGTTTTAGGAAATTCAATATTTTAGCTATAAATATATCAAAACATTCTTATAAAGTTACTTGAGGGAAACAGTAATTGGTAATCTCATTCTAAAATTATTTTAACCAATGGTCCTATTATAAATAGCAATTCTTGTGACAAACAGGCCATGCTGGAGTTTTATTTAAATATTGTCAAAACATAACAAGCAAGAGCATCCTTTTATAAAAGAATATCTTTCTTCTGTTCACAGCCAGAAGTATTTCCTTCCATTTTCTCTTGAAAAAACTACGAACATCAAAATATCTTAGACTTGGCTTTATTTAAAATACGTGGAACCAGCTGTTGTAACGTAACCTAATTCGATACTTTTTGTATATCTGTCTCCCAAATAGGTTTGGCCGGATTCATACGTTCCTTTTAAGCAGGAGAAAATTTAACGTGACGAACTATAAATTTTATTAAACCTCAAATAAAAGAGAATGCGGATAACTAAAAGCTTGAAGACAAATCCTGTTAATGCCAAAATCAAAAGAATTATGTACGATTATGATAAAATAACTTTTCCTACTTAAAAGATTTACATTTAATAAAAAGAAAAATTATAAAACATTTATTCTCTTACGCAGTTACATATCAGACATGTAATTGGATATATAACTACTTAAAAATCAATGTTAGTTATGGCCTATATATATATGTATATGATCCAAAGTTATTTTCTGGAGTACATCCGATCATTCATTGCATAAAATCGCAGTTCTGACGTTTCGCTAGAATCTCATCTAGCATTGATATATATATATATATATATATATATATATATATATATATATATATATTTGTGTGTGTGTTTATGTATGCCTATGTATTTGTTACTATTGTTATTAGAACTGTTTTTATTTTACCAACTAATACCATTTCCCGTATGATCCTAACCTAAATACCCATATAACTAAAATGCCCAATTACACTTTGTTCTAGTCTCGGGGTAGTGAATTATGTTACAACAACAGAACTCAAATGCTTTGCTCTCTTCAACCTTCTGAACTTGTAATGGTTATCGAATAGTTGTAGAGCCCCTGTACTTGGATGATAGTAAAGTCTTTTTTCATGCTATTTTGACCACCTTTTTTTATATCTTTTGTTATCGTCGAGATATTCAGATAACGATGAATATCTTTGATTTTTTATATACCAATGTGAATTAATCATATTTCTTAGTTCCTTATTTTGAAAACAATCTGAAGAGTTACTGCATTAGATCCCTTTGCATATTCCTACAAACGGTTTCCAAAGAGCCAAACTGGTTTTAATAACTGATTGTAGATTTTTATTTTATTCTCTAATGAGAGGTTTATGTTTCTATGCAAGAGTCAAAGTAGTTACGGTATTTCATATTTAATTTCTCCTTTTTTTTCTTGATGTGGTGTTTCCATTTTAGTTTAGCATCTAGATTCATACCTAAATATTTAGCGTTATATTCATAAGGGATGATGAATCCGTAAACATCATTAGTAGATGATTTCTCAAATACTTACATGCGAAATTGATACCTTACCTAATCGTGAAGTTGATGGAGATTGATCTCACTTCATTCAGATTGATTTTTCATTTATCAGTCCATTCTACGAGTTTGTTTGTTGTTCCCTGGACTTTTTCCGTAGTTACTAATAATCAGTTACTAATAATACCGTCTCATCTACAAACATTACTATGCTTACTTCTGGGGTGGTTGATTACCGGTGTAAAGTAGGTAGAGTACAGGACCCAGTACACTACCTTGTGGTACTCCTATTTAAAAAAAAATATCAATATATTAATGTTCCAAATTATTATTTAATTAAACCTTAGATATTATAGGAAGCAATGTACAGCCTAAGTATATGTTATTGGATCTTTATGAGCAATGTATTAACGTATCACTAGAAATAGTGATTTTATCACTGTCAGTGTTGTAACAAATACAGGTTACATTGTGAAAATGGGAGGTTAATTTTATTATTATTAGTAATAATACAATAGAGACAAAGCGGGTGTTTGTAATCTAATACTAGAGTCAAAGTGGCTTATATCATCAAACCCTAATTTACGGGATATATATTCGTATTTTGATATTTTTGATTTATCTATGTTTGAGTTATCTAACTTAAAGTATAAGTTTGCTAAACTTTATACTTAGTTGCACAAGAACCAATAATTTTTTAAACTTTTCTGAAAAATATGAGCATTGTTAACATTTAAAGCTCTACTCATATATTGTTGATCAATCACATATTGTTCTAATCACAGTTACACCTGAACTCGTCCTCCTGTCTCGTATGGGTTCATTTTCTAGAATATTATCTCATAAAATAAAATGTCAAATAAGGAAATGTTTAAAATAAAATGTCTAAGAAAATGTTTTATGTCACCGCTTCTAAAGATATAAACATTCCCTTCATTTTCCGATATGATTAGTTTATTGTTATTCCAACATGTTATCTATTGAATAGAATCTTTCAAATCAGATATTTTAAAGTTTTTTATTCAATTTTTTTGTGACAATATAGGATGTATTTTCAAATTTAAATTTTGTAAAAATTTGGTATAGTTTATTTATTATTTTTTTAAATTATAACTACTAATGTTTTAATTTACCTAGCTGTGTCTAGGCACGCTCTATATGGCACTATGATTGGCAAAAGAAGAGTTGGCCGACCAAAAAAACGATGGCTACAGGTCCTTGACGAAGATTTAAGAGTACTCGGCATTACAGCATGGAAACAGAAGGCTAAGGATAGAACATGGCAGAACATTGTTAAGGAATCCAAGGCCCACCCCGGGCTGTAGCGCTCGTAGTAGTAGTAGTAGTAGTAGTAGTAGTAGTATATATATATATACTATAGTAGTATACTATATGTATACTGTAGTAGTATATATATATATATATATATATATATATATATATATATATATATATATGTATATATATAATCGCAAAATGTACTCTTGTGTTAATAAAGAACTAAGTCAAAATACAAATACAAGAATTATAATTGAATTTACAATTCAAAGCTTTGTATGATGTTGGTACTGTTAGCCAACGAAAAGCTTTGAATTGTAAATTCCATTATAATTCTTGTATTTGTGTTTTGACTTATGTTCTTATATATTCATAATGTTCTTATATATATGTTTATATATTTATTGATTTATTTATTTATTTATTTATATATTAATTCTTTTTATACAATTTCTTAAGAAATAACAGTTTTTGTTTGATCAATAAATGTCTAGTCCAATCTCACACAGAATTACAGAGTCTGACTTCTAACGGAGTACAGCTGTATAAGAATCTTTATTAGAGAAATAAATCCACGTTGCTTTTGCACTTAGCCAACGCCCTACTCAATAAAACTGCAGAACATTTCCACACGTGTGATATTTTACATTACTTTGCACCAATTTGTTTTTTTACAATATTTTTTCATCGTCTATAATGCTAGCAACGTACATTTCGTATTAAATGCCTGGTCGATAAAACCGATTGCACTAATTAGCTCCTACAGGAGGACCGTCATTCAAGTAAACTAAAGTCACTATTATTGGGAGTAGCTTGTTTGAAATTTCGAGAAACAGTGTAATACGCATTTTATATCCCACTAACCAATGTTTGAACGAGAAAAAGTGGTGCGTTTAACATAGAAGTTATTTTAGGCTCATTTAGAATATATTAGCTTGTTCCTTATTTATTTAATTCATTTATATTTGACAAAAAGTTATATATCACAAAATAAACATGCATAAAAACAATAAAAAGTCCATTCTCACAGTTCTCACCCCCGTAATTAGTAAACGTAAGCAAACAAAAGCGCAAACCTATTTAGTTACGTCCGGCTAGTTTTCCAGTTCGGCAAACACGGAATTTAGACGGGGCATCGCTTCGCAAATAGCAGTCAGCAAAGCCTCCTAAATTTGCAAAAAGTGGTACACATCATGAGTTCTCAGTGGCCGAAGTCATTTTAACTTTAATTTAAGCTTCGAAGAGATTGCTTTAAATTATTATTAAAAATGCGTCGATTTTGGAAAGATTTGTAAAGATACTAGCTTTGTAGTTATGAGCATAAGACTATTGCATTTAAGTATTCTAAAATCATGTTTTGTATCTACCTATCAGCATAAAACTTTATTTATTTCCAAGTAAAAATTTCTTTAATGTTTCTCTTTTCACTGTTACTTTATTAAAAATAGATTTTAATAGATTATATTTAACATCCTAATATCACTTCTTCACGATTATTGAAGACTACTATCAAGGTAAATAGCCATTTTTCCAAAGCCGTACTTCCTATGAAAAGGAGGTTCATGTTGATTACCTTATGGCATCATTAAATCAAGCAGTATTTTTTAGATATATAATATTGTTTATTTTCTGTAAGATAAATGACAACTTCTGAAAGACACAAATTCATATGCCCAAAAAATTTTAATTATAAGAGTCTCTGACGAAATCTACAATTTTCTAACAACTGTTTAGTAAACGAAGGGTTATGAATGAAGCTATTTACCAAATTATATTGTAATATAATATTCATCTAATTTTGACAGCACACCAGAGAATTAGGTATCCCTTACACCACACACCCTAACCCGGCCCGTTAAAGTAGCTTCCTGGCTGTCATCTATGAGTAACGTGCTAGACCATGGTCTACAAAAACTAAATTTTAGTAAACTGTAATATTTAGGTAAATTTTGGCTGAATTTTGTTAACTCTATATGCTATTACTTGTAGCAAAATTGAAATCAAACACTACATATAATTATGGTAATCCTAAAGATAATGGATAGGTCTTTAAATAAATAGTACACACAACTTATAAACACAAATAGTTTTGTTCTAGTCCTATGTAAATTATGTAGTCTAAAGTAAGTATTGTCATGCTTCTTAGGATATTTTTTTTGTAACCAAAACGTACAAGTAATAAAATTTACTAGGAAAATGTACTAAAAACTATATTACTGGTTAGAGTTTGTGTCTAATATTTAAAAATATTCAACCACAGTAACTTATTCCAAGCAATTAGTTGAGTAATTAAATATCGATTTTCTATATTATGAAATTATATTAAATATTTAATAATTACCGTATTTGTCCTCTATTTTAACGGTTGAATATTCAATAAACATACAATAATTACAATAATAATTATGATTACATAACTCAACGAACAATTTCGATTCAATATAACAAAGCTCTTACAATTCCGCTGGCTAACACAAGCTAACTTGCAGTTCGTGCCTCAGTTTCTAGACAGCCATAACCGGAAGTTCATTTTATACACATACTATAGGCAGCTCGCCGAAGCTTTAACAGATAATCTAATATCCACAAACCATAACTACAAAAACATAACATAAACAAATACAAACTGTTGACAAACTATGTAAAAAAGTACTCTACACAACCGAGATATTCAAACACTTCAAGATATATCCAACACACATACTCAACTCCCAATTATATTATGTTACACACTGTCGTATTGACATCATAACACCCCACATCTTGTATTATACCTATCCCAACCCAGGCTCAAAATTTCCCCACCCCAGCCTCAACCTTAGAGGTCACGTAAGGTGTAAGTGGAAAATATAGTACATCTACCGAAACCACAGCCCTCATTAAACAAAGAAAGCAAGATCTAAGGTAATCAATTGGCACATATTACTTTACGTAAAGAACTACTTAGAGGGTTACATTGAGTGTAATGGTGCTAAGATAATTTCAACCCCCTCGTCTACGAAACTTGTCAACCAACCACTTCCGAATTTTAGATATATTAATCCGCGTGTGTTTACTATATTCTGATGAAATATATGCCTTCCTAGGTTTCCTTGAGTGCATGGCGGAGACTGCCTCACCACCGGAGCGATGTTCAATAACATTCAATTTACCATTGCAACCCTCAACATTTACAATTAAAAAGAAACTTTTTTCACAGTAAATTTACATTCTACTAGTTTTAAATTGATCGTGACAAACAAACAAATATACACACACACACAATATATGGTATCAAAATTGTATAACTTATAGCTATTTATGGTTTTAGTTTTGTACCCTTCACATCATTAATAACTAGAACGTTTCGTTCTAAATTTCATTTCAGAGAGATTCAATGTTGCCGTTGCTAATTGTTAATGGTTTCGTTGTAAGTGGAAATGCCTTAAGTAAAATTTGCTCCTCCCAGACAAAATTATAATTTGTTAATGCAACATATAAAACTCGTTGTTTTTAAAGTGTATTTACGTTTTATAAATGGTCCAAAAGAAACCAAGGGCATTAGGTTATTAGGTATTCTGTAACATTGATTTAAATTAGAATGTATTAATTTTATTACTACGATCATTTGTTAAAATTTGCTACAATTGTGCAATTCTATTGTGCTATTCTATGATACTTTCTACTAAAGGTTTTGATTTAATTATTAATCAAGAGATGCAGACTGAAACTTTTATCTATCGATTGTTAAAGACTCTCGCTGAAGATTGAGTGACTGATGCGGAGACTCGGTAAAATGTGAGTATGCCAGCTAAAACAAACTCATTGTATATTTTAAATAGATTTACAATATAAATAAGGTTTTACTAGTTTATTGATCAACTAATAATTACATAAACTCCTGAATATATGTTTATGTAAGTTTTATAATAATAAATAATTGACAACATGTTATTTAAACTTAGAAAATAAGAAAACCGATTATTTAAAGTTCAGTTGGGATGTTGTTGAGAAAAGAAAATCAACGATAAATTTCAGTTCCATCAGTGTTGCAAATCGTGAATTAAGCTGATTACGATGTCCAGCAAAAATTCACAATATCTACGTAGTAATGCACCGTAATACAATGAACAACATTTCAGTAAAAAGGACATGAAGGGTAGACTTAAAAGGTTATGAACGTCAATAATAAGAGCAGAGGCAAAATTGTAAGAATATACATACAATTATATTTATCTAAATAAATATTCCAACTTATGAAAGGCTTAATAGTCTACGCTCTCATACCCTAATCGACATTTTAATATCACAACCAAAGACTAATTCCTAAAAGAGCTTTTATTAGAAAACGTGTTGGCATTGCTCATACAACTATTGCAAGTTCTAATGATTCAGATTAATATTGTTTTGCTAATATTAAAAGCACTATGTAGGGGCATTTAGTAGACTTTAAAATCTTTCACTGGGGAATGTACGTACATTTAAACTAGTTGCTTCAATTAATTTAGTTTATTTTCAGAGTTTATACAAAATAGTCTCAAATATAAAATTCATTTTTTCATACATTTTATTGGTAATAAATGTAAGATTAATAATAACCTTTTTTGGAATTACCAATTACCTATATGAGATTATCTCTATGTTGGATAGGAAATTATTTGTATGGGCTTAGTTATTATTTGTATCTATTATTATTAATATTATATATGTGGGATTAGCAATAGACTTTGTCATTAGAAATCATAATCTATGTGAGATAAGCAATAATCAAAATGAGATTAGAAATAATCTATGTAATATTTCATATAATCTGCGTAAGATTAGGAATAATATTTGTGAGATTAGAAATGATCACTGTTTTGTTAACAAATTTATGATCGATTAATTCGGGAATATAATGTAATCACACATGATATATTATTGACAATATAATAGAGTTCGGAAATTTCAAATTATAAATAGTTTGTGTTTACAAATTATTTTCTATTTTTTAGTTTTAGTTCCGCATTTAATTATTATTATTAAGTTCGCCTGTCACTTTAGGAAGACACAAACTTCGAAACGTCTCCGAACTGTGGTATTTTGAATCCCAAATCTTGCAACTGCTACCTTCCTGAAATATTTAAATTTTTATAATTAAATTACGCTCGAGAGAATTTCTATTTTCTTCATCAGAACATTGAACTTTATGACGCGATGTTGAACTTTAGCAAGACTCTTAAACTCTTATCGCTGTCCTCTTTGACTTAAAAGTAGTTTCAAACTGGTTTCCTGATAAATAAGTCGAATCAAAAAATTTCAGAAGTCTGTTTAAACTGAAAGTTTATTCTCACCACGTATTTTAATTTCAAAGTTAATATATTTAAAAAAAAGGTATATATTTTTAAAACTGTAAACATTTCATATGAAGGGAATTATAGAACCCAAATCCATCACATTCTAATGTTGCCGCATCTAAATATATCCCCTCAGCCTACTAAATTCTCTAGTAAGAGCTAAATAGCAACTATTCTACGTCGAATCAAACAAAATGATCTTTATATAGACTTTGTGACTAGCTGAGTTCCTTAACTCAGGGTATCCCCTTAAACACAACAAGATAACACCACTATCGTCTTTATAAAATGTCAAAGAGAAAAACTATTTTCGCACAGATAAATTGCATGAAGGATAAAAACTATTTGCAACTATTGTTTTTTTGTATGATTTATCAATGTCCATTTCAGTTCTATAATAGATTTGCAACCGATCAAATAATTCATTGACTGTAGTGTTTTTTTATATAAATAAATTGCATTTATAAACCTGTGGTTATTCTAACTATCATTGCTCTTAGATTTTTTATAAAGCGGATGTGAGAATTTGATGTCTGCAACATCAACAAGGGCCATCTGCCATCTTGTGAACAATAGATGTTTCTGCTGGTGGATACTTTACTTGACAATTACTTATGTGAAACAGGACAATTGGTTGATAAAGCTAGTAAAAGATTGTCAAGATCGTTACTGTTGCTTCTGTCGCTTACTTTAATGAAAGCATTTTCTTTAGACATGAGACAAATATTTAAGGGGACTCAATGCCCTTTATTACAATTACAAAATTATTCAGACACCGAGAGTTGACAATTACTTATGTGCAACAGGACAATTGGGTGATAAACCTAGTAAAAGAGTGTCAAGATCGTTACTGTTGCTTCTGTCGCTTACTTAAATCAAAGCATTTTCTTTATCCCATTGAAAGCTTTTTTCTTAATTTACTATAAAAGTAATAAAAGAAGGATGTCTATATCACAGTACTTCATAAATTATAAAAGATAAAATCAATGATATTAATCCCTAAATGAATAACGCTTCAAATTGCGGATGAGACTTAATTTAGTAGAAAATAGCCCATAAAGATAACTATGTAAGTATTTGCTGGGTTTTGTAAAGATTAGGCGACCAGTATTGCATTTAGTATTGCAGCTAGACAGTTGTAAATATTCAATATTATTTCCTTTCCACTACTTTCTAATGAACCATGTTAACTTCCATGTTTCACTGAATCCAGGACGGAGACTGCTATCAACGACAAAACTAGATGTTCAATAAAATTCAATTCATGATAGGAAAACCCAGTTTGAATTCCAATGTAGCTCAATGTAATAATAAAGTTCAAAATAATGTAAGATTACATTTAGTTAGATTTGTGTCTATATATATATATATATATATATATATATATATATATATATATATATGGGTGTGTGTGTGTGTGTGTGTGTGTGTGTTTGTGTGTGTGTGTGTGTGTGAGTGAGTGTGAGTGTGTTTGTGTGTGTGTGTGTGATTGTGTGTGTGTTTGTAAGTGTGTTTGTGTGTGTATATATATATATATATATATATATATATATATATATATATATATATATATATATATATATATATATATATATATATATATGTGTGTGGATGTGTGTGTGTGTGTGTGTGTGTGTGTGTGTCTGTGTGTGTGTATGTGTGTGTATCTGTGTGTCTGTGTGTGTGTATGTGTTAGCGTGTGCGTCTGTGTGTGTGTGTGTGTGTGTGTGTGTGTGTGTGTGTGTGTGTGTGTTATTTATCAACATATGAGCTTTACAACAACATCCATTGAAAAAAATGTTTTCATTTTTGTATGCCTTAAATTGTAAAGCAATGATAATACGGTTCAAGCAAAGTTAGTTGGTCACTTTGTTGAAAAATATACAAACATTTAAACATAAAAATACTGACTGCATAATAATGAGAAACCTATTCTACAAACTCGCACAAAGTGTAGCCTAGATGCAATCATTACACTTTTATAAAATAGATTACGTTTGAGAGAACTTCATCTTCGCTCTCATCAGGACGTTGGACTTTATGAAAGGATGTTGGAAACTTTAGAAAGGCCTTTAAACTTTTATCGCTGCGCACTATGAGATCAGATAAAATTACACACAAAGTCAGATTGTTTTATTCAACGCAACCAAACGGGCTTTGTTGTCAAGTATGTCCCTTCAAATACAGAAAAAACTGTTTTAAGCCTCATATGTTTCCAAGTAGCTAAAATGTATTCTCTTACCATGCTTGTCACACAAGTGGGGCTTAAACTCTTACCTATTTTCAACGATTAATGTCACATTTAATTTAACGTATAGACTTCCTGCATTACCAGGCTATTTACTCTGTAAGACGTACTCAAACATAACTAGATACAATTCTTACCCTCACTAGATTGTCTCATAATGTCTTCATAACCATTTTTGCAATTATCCATTTAATTCGATCCATTGATTTTAAGAAATGTTGAACTTTCAAGCACTCTGTGAAGGTTAACCTTTATCCATTACATTACATATAATACAAGAGTGAAACCCATCGAACTCTCTAAAGCTTCCAATGCCATACTTAGGTGGCAGAGTCTTCCTACGCACTTTCCGTTCTACACACTCTCTTTGTTTTTGTTTTTATTACTATTTTATTTTTGGTATTTTTATCTCTCTTACTTCACTTTCCTTTGTCGTTTACCGGCCAGCTCATTCTCCTCTTTCCTTTCCCTGATTTAACCACTATCCTAGTTCGTAAGATAGTAATGATCTATCTCTCGAAGTTGTATTCTATTACAACACCTGTATTCCAACAGAGAGATCTCTCAGGTGAAAAAACTCTTTAATGCCTCTTCCAAAAACCAAATAGCCTCCGATAAAACTTTTAGGCCCTTATCGATGTCATGGATATTTTGAGAGACACTGTGACTTAAAGACTATATTTAAATTCTGCACTAGTGAATCTTAAATAAAAATAAAATAATAAACAGCTAATTGGAAAGAGTAGATCTGGCCCCACCTGGGCGCGCACCACCCCTAACTCGGCCTCTACGTAACCTAGGACTATAGGGGTAGTTTTGGATGATTCACCAGGTCGATACAGCCTAGATCCTAGACCTTGGGGGTGGGTTCGACCACGTTAAGCGGGGTAGGGGGTAGTTTTTCGAAAAAAATAAATTCTACCCACAGACCTAAGCTAGCCAAATTGCATCTAACCTAACCTACGTGTGGGGGGTGTCCTCAGCTACGTTCAGGACCTTCCCCGGCGGATGCCCCGGGGGTAGATTTGGGGGGTGAGGGTAGTTTTCGAAAAATTTTTGGAAAATGTGCCTTTACGGATAGGGTGCGTAACCTAGGACTATAGGGGTGGTTTTGGATAATGCAAGGGGTTGACGCCGTCCAGATCCTAGCCCTGGGGGTGGTTTCGACCTCGTTTAGGGGATAGGGGGTGGTTTTTCGAAAAAAAATAAATCCTAACCCACTACCCTAAGCTAGCCAAATTGCATCCAACCTAACCTAACCTACGTTTGGGGGGTGACCTCAGCCTCGTTCAGGACTTTCCCAGGGAGAGTATAGGGGTTGTTACGGATGAATGAGGCTCTGAATGGCCTTGATCCTAGACTGTAGGGCGACCCAGACTACGTCTAGTGGTAGTTTTTGGAAACTCTAATCAAATAGGCGTAACAACCTACCCCTAGGACAACCACGTTCAGGACCCTCCCCGGAGGTAGCTACCGGCGAGGGGTTAACTTGTGGAAAGATTTAATGGTTATCTGATGACGTATCAGCGCTTGAGCGACTCTATGCTGTGGGCCCACCCTAAAATGAACGGTATACCCAGGGTAATGAGGGCCACAGGTTGATTGCTAAACAATACAGTGGGCTGCGATCCCTGACTAGCCAGAGCCCCACGCTACAGATATAAATTATCTAAAAAACATACAGAGGTATCTAGTATGGTCCATCTCTAAAGGTGAAACAGTGCAACAAGGCCTTATCGCCTGAGGGAACACGCTTAACCTACATGTGCAGCCATGCAGAGATAACGCATAGAACCGCAAAGACACCTGGCGACCGTAGGTCTATAACCCGCACAGCTGTGTTGTTGTGAAACAAGACTATTGTAATTGGGTCGACTACCGTATCGATTTATTATGTAGGCTAGTATAGTAAACAAATAGCTGTGGAAGAGTCCATTCGAGAGGGGTGGACGAGTCCATTCGAGCTGGACCGATCTCTGTTGATCTCGGTGGGCGATCCCATTTGGTAAGGAGGGGCAGGCGTTTATGAATTATAAATCTCATCGCGACAAACACCACTTGCTATACAGCTTTGGAAGAAGAAACATTCTGGTAAGCTAACTTGTTGTTACTTGTTCTCGTGGGAAATCTGTAGCCTATATTAAAACAATCGCTAATCAGAGCGAATTGTAATCATTTTGTGTTGAATAATTTGTATAATCTAATATCATTGTTGATCTGAATATCTATGAAAACAGGTTAATCACATATTTTAATAGATATCTAGCAAATACAATTGTTAGTATTATCAAACAACTAGATTTAATTTTAGCGATTCATTGTATAACATATACCATTGTCAAACCAGTATCTATTCTAGTTATTATCTCAAAACTATTTCACATAGAATCAAATTGAATATATCTGTGTTAATTTAAGATCCATTGTAGTGACTTGTATCTGTAAAATGGCTGTTCGTATTGTATCAACGGACCAGACATATGTACGAAAATTCCGGTTCCACGGTACTAGAGTGTCATTCAACTTTAACCCCGTACCAGCGACGGAAAACGATCTGATGTGGGTCAGACGAGGACTAGAGGAAATTTTAGAGACTATGAAGAACAACGCAACCGAAGACATACAATTGGGCTTCACCATGCAGAGCTTAAATCTCCGAAACCACGCCCCTGGATATATCGCTTTTAGAGCGGCCTCTTCGATAACTGTGGACGCCTTGTTTGGGTCCATAATCCAGAGTAACGCAAATACTTTTAAAGCCGACGACACCTTCAGAGTGACATGTACAAAGGTTAAAGTACCTATAGGGCGTGGGCGTGTAAGACCCGGACTGTATAATAACTTCATAGAAGAATCGCACCAAAGAAGAGGAATTGTTACGATTAAAAACACAGACACCCTCTGTTTACCCCGTGCGCTGGTTGTAGCTATAGCGCATGCGTTAAGAGACCCAGAGTACAAGCTTGTGTGTAAGGACAGGTGCAAACGTCAAACCAACAGAGCAAACCAGCTAATGACGGACGCCGGGGTGCAGATAGGAGATGGCGGTGCCGGCATTCGAGAGTTGCAACAGTTTCAAGATTTACTCTCCGATTATAAAATCACCGTCTACAATTACGGTAGCAAAGGTCGTGATATCTACTTTGAAGGCGACGTTCAGATCCCCAAGCACATGCTAAACTTGTTATATCACGCCAACCACTTCAACGTTGTTACAAATTTGACAGGTGCTTTCGCGTGTGGTTACTATTGCGAATTGTGTCATGTTCCATACGATGCTCAGCCCAATGCAGCTCTTGCAAGAGGTCTCCGCCGTGTGTGCTTGAAGACGATGGCACCCTGTGCGGCGACTGCAATAGACAATTTCAAAATAGAGCCTGTTTTAAGGCGCACATGAAAAGCGTATGCCGGGCCATAAGAAAGTGCCCAGACTGTAATAGATACATTCTAAAGAGGGATAGAAAAGCTCCTCACGTATGCGGCGAGAACTATTGTAAAATGTGTAAGGATTACATGCCTGCAGGTTATCTGTGCTACATGAGAATTGATACACGTCGCCCGCTATCAACCAACTTCCTGTTTGTCTTCTTTGATCTTGAAACTCGACAAGACGAAGTTATTAACGACGCTCGTGTGCATCGAGTCAACTTGTGCGTATCCCAGCAATACTGTTGGATGTGTATGAACGGGGGAGGCGCTTGCCTACAGTGCACGGATAGAACACGAGTGTTCAGAGAGGATCCCGTCAATGGGTTCATGGCGTACCTAATGGAAGTGCGAAAGGCGTACAAAAAGGTGATTGTAATCGCTCACAACGGCCAGGCTTTTGATTTTCAATTCATCCTAAAGTACGTAATAGAAGAGACACAATTTACACCCGACCTGATTATGCGAGGCACCAAGGTCATCCTAATGGAGATTGACAACACAAAGTTCATTGACTCTCTAAACTACATGCCCATGGCTCTGTCTAAACTGCCCAAGGCCTTCGATCTGCCTCTGGAAAAGAAAAAGGGATATTTTCCGCACCTCTTCGTAGAGGGTGGCAAACCATTCGTATGTTGGCCCTATGCCTGCCAAAGAGTACTACTGCCCCGATTCCATGTTTGACAAGAATCACGAAGAGTTCTCACGATGGTACGACGAACAGGTGCGCAACGAGTACGTCTTTGACTTTCAAAAGGAGATATTTGAATACTGCCTATCGGACGTGGAGATCTTGGCACAGGCGTGCCTGAAACTCAGGGCCTGTTTCCTACAAGAGTGTAATGTCGATACGTTTCTAGAGGCGGTGACCATCGCTAGGGCCTGTAAACTTGCGTTTAGAAGAAACTTTCTAAAACCAAACACCATAGCCATACTTCCGAAAGCCGGCTACCGTCTGGCCGATAAACAATCGTTTATCGCTCTGCAATGGTTGCTGTGGCTCGAAACAGAAGGCAACCTGCGAATAAGTCATGCTGGTAACGGCCGAGAGATGAAGGTCGATGGCTTAAAGGTCGACGGACTGTGCATGGAGACAAACACCGTGTACGAATTCCAAGAATGCTGGTTCCACGGCTGCCCCAAGTTCTTCCCCAACGGACGTGACGATGCTCTGGAGGATGATCCGGCGGACACGAACAACGCACGCTTCGAGAGGACAAAAGCCAAGAACGCTAGAATCACACGGGCCGGCTACGAAGTCGTCGAGATGTGGAGTGTGTATTCAGGCAGCAGAAGAAAAACGACAAGTCCTTAGATTACCTCGACAACCACCCCGTCCTCAACGCAGCGCCTCTCAACCCCCGCGACGCATTCTTCGGCGGCAGGACGGGAAATATAAAGACATACTGCGCCGCTAAAGAGGACGAAACAATCCAGTACGCCGACGTGTGTTCGCTCTACCCATGGGTATGCAAGTATGGAAAATACCCGATTGGACACCCAAAGTTGGCCATCGGCAACGGCGATTGCAGGAAACTGGGGATGAGCGCCGAAGGGTTGCTCAAGTGCACAATTCTGCCGCCTACATCGCTCTACCACCCCGTATTGCCGCTAAAGATGAATAATAAGCTGATGTTTGTACTCTGTCGGACATGCGGCAAAACTCTCAATCCCGACGAATGCGGCCATACGGTGGACGAGCGCGCTCTGACATGCACATGGATCATGGACGAGATACGCAAGGCGGTAGAGAAGGGCTATGTCGTTGTGGAAATGCACGAGATGTGGCAGTACGAGATGGCTTCAGGAAACGAAGGCCTGTTTAAAGATTTTATCAATAAATTTCTAAAGATAAAACAAGAGGCGTCTGGCTACCCCGGCTGGTGCAAGACCGAAGAGGACAAGGCAAAGTATGTGGAGGATTATTTCATCAACGAGGGTGTCCGTTTGGACCAATCAAAGATCGCCAAAAACGAAGGATCCCGCTCACTGGCCAAACTGATGTTGAATTCGTTTTGGGGAAAATTCGGACAGAGGGAGAATCAATCGAAAACGGCGATTATCAGGGAGCCTCATGAGTTGTTTAAAATGCTGCAGAGCCCTTCCATTGACGTGAATCACATACAGAAAGTAAATGAAGACGTGTTGGTTGTGAATTGGCAGTTTTCGGATAACGTTTGCGAGATACTACCCACTGTCAACGTTGTGCTGGCCGTCTACACCACCGCCCACGCCCGGCTAAAGTTGTACGAATAAATGGATGCTCTAGGTACACAACTTATCTACAAGGATACCGACAGCGTGGTATACCTTCATAGGGAGGGTTTGCCAAGAGTAGTGACTGGAGATTATTTAGGCCAGATGACTGACGAGCTCTTGGAATACGTCCAGGGTTCCTACATCACCGAATTCGTCTCTGGAGGTCCTAAAGTCTACGCCTACAAAGTCTGGTCTACAAATAAAAACAAACACGTGACCGTGTGCAAAGTCAAAGGCTTGACCCTGAATCTCAGTACTTCCGCCACGGTCAATTTTGAGTCGATGAAACGGATGGTTTTGGAAGGTAGCGATCCTATAGTAACCCCCAGTGATAGGATTCGCCGCACAGAAGATCGTGACGTCATCACGATGTCTGAAAGTAAAATATTCAGGTTAACAGGTGCAAAGAGGAAATTGGACGAAGACGACGGATACAATACACTGCCTTACGGTTACAAACGTCCTCGCATGAGCGAATAAAATCAATAACTATGGACTGTAAATATTCAACCTGACAAACTCTAATATTCAACTTAACAGACTCTAGATTAATAAGTATTACTGTCTTATGGTTCGGTAAACATAATAATTATCTATGTATTGTATAAATAGTCTGCTTAACAGACGCTAGATTATATATAAGTATGTACAATGATTACCTATGTATTGTATAAATATTCAGCCTATCAAATGCTAGATTATATATAAGTATTAATTATGCATAATGATTAGCTATGTATCGTTTTCTATAAATATTCAGATTAACCAAAAATATATTTATGCACAATGATTACCAACTTATGGCTACAAAATTCCACGAATTAGTTAACAAAATGAATAGCTATGTACCGGCGAATGTTGATTTTTTCACAAAAATGTTTTTGAAAAGTAATTTTTTAGACCCTCCTGCTTGATGGGTGGTGTGCATGAGATGGATGAAAGCCCACTGGCGCGGCTCTACGTAGCCCGTAAGGAGTATGCATCCCCTCTGGAGTGGCCGTAATGGTCCGTAAGGTGAATGTACTTGTCAAGCAGGAGGGTCATACGGAGGCATCATTTTTTATTTTGGAGGATGTCACGATGGAGTTGGCGGGTTTAGGGCCTCTCCTTTCCCCCTTCGGGGATATTTTTGTGAACAGGGTATAGATAACACGCCCTGGCTTCAGTTGAATGCCAAATATATTTTATACTTGTAATCGTAAGTTTGAGGCAGCTGTTTAATGCCAATAATGTAAACCATACAGATTTATAATTTTGCAGGCAAACACATGAGAATATGTGTTCTCAGACGATATTATCAATGACTTTGCTGTGTTTTGCCCTAATCAGTTTATATTTTTGTTAGATTTAGCATTAGACCTAGGACATGAGTTAAATTTAGCCTAAATTACGTCAGATGATTGGAATTTATACAGTTTACAGAGATATGTCTAAACCTGTCTAGAGGCTGAGTTGATGTATTAATTACCTAGATATCTAGTAATATGTCTAAGCTTTTGTATAAATGTGTAAAAAGCGATAGCAGAGCAATTGTAATTAGATTTAACATTGAATGTTTAGTTTTGTTTATTGTTCAAATCATATTGTTATTGTAAATATACGTTTCTATTATCAAAACACTATTACTTATTACCTTATCCCTTGTTGACCTCTACCTATATTGTTTGCATTAAGTGCATACACATGTAAACAGAGTCGCTTGAGGTGGTTGTTATCTTTTCGTAGCTATTTTAATGGGGTAGGCATTGTTAGCTGTCTTTACGCAGTTATTGTGACAGGTTATGCATAGCTGTTTTTACATAAGTCTTGTGATAGGTTATACAATATTAGCCGTCTGTACGTAGCTGTTATGGTAGGGTGAGCATCGGTAGATCTTTTAACGTAACTATTGACCCCGAGGTAGCTTTACCTAAGGTCTGATTACAGAGGGGCCTTACCTGAGCCCTGGCCTCAAGCACGACTCTGCCTAAGGACCGACTCCAAGCTGGCTTTACCTATGGCTAGACACAGGGGTTGCTTTACCCTAGGGCTGACCCTAAGGTAGCTTTACCTAAATTCTAGCTCCAGGGTGGATTTACCTAAGGCCTGACTACAAGGTAGCTTTACCTAAGACCTGACTTCGAGGTGACTTTACCTAGGGCCTACCTCAAAGCTAGCTTTACTAAGACCTGATGGAGGTATTATTAGTATGCTGTAACTGATACAACAGACCTAAACAATATATGTAAAGGCATTGACGGTTTCTACATAACTATTTTGGTATGCGTTGGTGGCTATAATTATGTCTAAGGCTCAGATCATAAAGGCTTTTGCCAGTGCCTTCACTAACCATAACCCATTTGACCTCGGTGTAGATGTCGGTTGATTAGCGTAAGTTTTTCAACGTTGATTAGCTGAAACGTTGATCTAGCCTTCACCGGCCGTAGCCTATTTGAACTAGGCGTAACATGTTGTTCGTTTGAACTTCGTGTATGTTGGTCGGTTAAACGACGCGTAAGACAGTAGTTTAGTTGAAACGTTGGTCATTTTATCTAGCTCTGTGTCAGGCTATGTATCGGTTGTCGGGGTATGTATTTGATTCAGGGTTGGGTATCTATTGTCTAGCTATGTAGCCGATGGTCAGGCCAGGTATGTTGTCAGGCCCTGTAGGCTATGGTTAGGCCAGGTATCTGTTGTCGGGGTATAGGTTACTCTTGCATCACCATAGATCTGTGTCTGTGGGTAACCGGCGTAGCATAGTATGAGGGTTTACATACATAACCCAGAATGTAGGCTAACTATATACATTACCCAAGCCATGCATTGGATATTATGTGTTACCCTGTATTCAGGCCTCTCATCGGATACTATGTGATAACCCATATTCAATCTATGCCTCGGATACTATGTGCTAGCCCTAGTCAGGCTATGCATCGGGTACTATGTGTTAATCATTAGCCTAGCTATGCAACAGGTACTATTTAATAACCGTTAGCCAGACTATTATGTGTTAGTTTGTAATCAACCTACTCTACGGATACTATGAGATAAACCTTAGTCAATCTACTCATCGGATACTGTTTGTTAAACCCTAGTCAGCCCGGGCATCGGATATTTTGTGTTAACTTGTAGTCAATCTATGCATCGGGTATTATGTGTTAGTTTGTATTCAACCTACTCATGTGATAATCATAGTCAAGCTTCACTTTGGAAACTGTTTGTTAAACCACACTCAAGCTATTGGTTACTACATTGGGTACTACATGATGAACATTAGCCTGGCTATGCATTGGAGATTATGTGTTGGGCTATAGTCAAGCTACTTATCGGATACTATATGTTAACCCATAGTTAAAAATAACTATTAGTTAACCATTATCGGATACTTTATGTTGTCATTAGCCAAGCTATGCATTGGATGTGTTACCCATTAGTCAGGCTACACATCAGATATTCCATAGCCAGGCTCAGCATCGGCTACTATGTGCTAACCATTAGCGAGGCTATGCACCGGATATTATGTGTTGGGGCATACTATGTGTTAATGATTAGCCAGGCTATGTATCAGGTATTATGTGGGCAGCTTGTAGGATTGTGTGTGATAACCATTAGCCAAACTATGCACTGGATATAATGTGTTATACTTTGTAGGCCCATGTCTTCCTAGCATAATATCTATGCAGGCCCTCACACATATATGTTTAACACATTATGTAGGCTTAACATAGTATGATAGCATGCACGTTGGCCTACCATAGTATTTATTTGGTTTACATGCATATTTATTTAACACACTATATAGGGTAATTACGTATGCAGGCCTAACATAGTATATAAGCCTATGTAGGATAGCATCCATGTTGGTTAGCATAGTATTTATGTGGGTTTACACGTATATCTGTTTAGCACAGTATGTAGGCTTAGCATATAATTTATGTATGTTTACAAGCATATTTGTTTAACACACTATATAAGCTATCATTCATCCTGGCTTAAAATATCATATAGGGCTATGTGGGTAACGGGGATATTTGCCTAATACAGGATTAACATAGTATATATGCCTGAATGTTGGTTTAGCATTGTATGTATATAGGTTGCGTGACTTTTTTAATTATATTGTAATATTTGTTGACCGTCATGGGCGTGATAGGTTATGCATTGTTAACTATACCATATAGTACTTCCCGTATTATACGGTTGCCAGGTTCTACCTGATAGACGAGGTGAAACTAGCTCAGATCATATAGGCTTTGGCAAGTGGTTTACCGACATAGTAGGCACATTTAGGGATTCATGTAAGTCGGCTTAGCATGTATGCAGGTTTACACGCATATTTGTTTAACACATTATGTGTGCTATCACGTATGTAGGCTTAACGTGGTATATACGCCTATGTATGATAGCTTGCATGTTGGCTTAGCATCGTTTTTGGATCGTTTTATATCATATATTTATTCACGTTTTGTGATAGGCCTCATTATTAGTGTTTCTCCATATATACCTTTATATCTTGATACACTTACAGCTATAGGATATATCCATTGAGGCTATTTGATTATTTACACTGGTTTCTGATTATATATGTAGGCCTTGGTATGACGATATTACATAGTAAATTAATACAGTAATCAAAACATAAACACGTGCCTAGATTCACAACGACACAGCCGCGCGGGTTTCAAGCTTGCTATAACGGTCACCGGCCGTCGTTGCGGTTTTAAGATAATGCGTTATCGCTGCAAGTCTGTACATGTCTAGCACACGGTCGCCGGCTATGTAGGCCGAAGGTATTCCCTGAAACGACAGGGCTTTGCGGTTTTGTTTATTATTTTGTAGCATAGACAATCATAACCCCTTGCCATGCATCAGCCAATTTATTTAGGGTAGAACACTCTAGTTAGGGTATGCCTACTACTTGCATAGAGTCGCTCGAACGCGGATACGACATCAGATATATTAAATCTTTACGTGGGCTTGATAGGTTATGCATTGTTGGCTATACCATATAGTACTTCCCTTATTATACGATTGCCAGGATCAACCTGATAGAGGAGGTAAAAATAGCTCAGATCATAAGGGGTTTGGCCAGTGGTTTCCCGACATAGTGGCCCATGTAGGTCGGCTTAGCATGGTATGTATGCAGGTTTACATGGATATTTGTTTAACACATTATGTGGGCTATCATATATATTGACTTAACATGGTATATAAGCCTTCACGTCTTTCAGCGACCGTTTGCATTTTATTGCGTAAGCCTACCGGGCCCTTGCGTTGTGATTGGTCGATTCAACTTGTTGACTATTTGAACTCTGTGTATAATTGTTGGTCGGTTAAAATTAGGGTTTAGTTGGAGCGTTGGTCGTTTGATCTAACCGATCATTTTTTGACAATTTCATATATTATTTGATACCCACCCCCCACTTAAGGCCTGATTCCGGGGTTACTTTACCTATAGGCTGGCTTCGGGGTGGCTTTACGTGATACCGTTTTCCAAGGTAGCTTTAACTAGGGCCAGGCTCCTAGGTGACTTTACCTCGAGCACGACTCCATGGTAGCTTTACCTACGGCCTGGTTCCCGGTTTACTTTACCTAGGGCATGGCTTCGGTTTGGCTTTACCTGAGGCCTTGCTCCAAGTTAGCTTTACCTAGGGCCTGGCTGCTGGGTGGCCTTACCTCAAGCACGACTCCAGGGTGAATTTACCTAAGGCCAGGTTCCAAGGGTTACCTAGGGCAAGGCTTCGGATTGGCCTTAACCGAGACCGTGCTCCTTGTTAGCTTTACCTAAGGCCTGGGTGGCTTTACCTCAAGCACGACTCCGGGGTGACTTTATCTGACACCTGGATGGCTTTACCTAGGACTTGGTGGAGGTATTTGTCTTGGTCGATAGGCTGAAATTGATATAGCGACCACCCTGGACCTAGGGCTGTCTCCAAAGAGGCTTTACCTCGGGCCTGGCTCCTGGATGTCTCTAGGTATGGCCAGGGTTACTTTACCCAGGTTGGCTTTACCTTGCTCCGTGTTAGCTTTACCTAAGGCCTAGCTGCTGGGTAACCTTCAGTCAAGACACGTTTTTCCAAAATCTTTTCGAAAACTACCCCCCACCCCCGAATCCACCACCGGAGCTACCCCCGGAGATGGTCCTGAAAGTAGCTGAGGTCACCCCCAACACTTAGGTTAGGTTAGGTTGGATCCATTTTGGCTAGCTTAGGTCATAGGGTTAGAAATAAATTTCTTCGAAAAACTACCCCCTACCCCTCTAAATGTGGTCGAAACCACCCCTAAGGCTACGGTCAAGGCCGCGACGAGCTTGTGCATCATCCAAAACTACCCCTATAGTCCTAGTTTACGTAGAGGCCAAGTTAGGGGTAGTTGTGCCAAGGTGGGGTACAATCTACTGGAAAGTAACAATTTTTTATTTCAATTTGAAAATTCCTAATTAATAAATTAACAGGTTTTTGTTTATTATTATTGTTATATTTATTAAACGCAATTAGTTAAATTTAAGTACTTTTATTTATTGATAAATCGTATTTCATTAAATTAATTATTATGGTGAATACCTTTACATTATAACAGTTTAACGCCTTTGTTTTATTTATCTAATTCGTTTGTTAATTTTAAAATTTAGGTACATTCTCATGTGAGTTATTTATTAAACGTTTACATTTAACTTCTTTATATTATTTACTTACAATTCATATCTGTATTTAATTGAATAATTTAAGTAATTAATTACCTGTAGGTTAACAAATTACATGTTTACCCCTATAACCTAACTTCAATTTCTCTCATGTTATATGAGATTAATAACAATTTATAGCTTTACCTTTAAACAATGACTTATGATTCCTTCATTTATTTATAATTTATACATGTTTAACATGAAGCTCCGGTCCAAATATACTCGTATATTGATTAACAATCTATTTGTCTTTAAAACGTTTTTTACATAGCATATTCCTAACCTAACTTTTTCTTGTTTGTATTTAAAAGGAATTTTTTATGTACATTTTTTCCTATTTTTAGCACTCTTTTATTTCAAGTTCATTTATTATTTATCATTATTTCAATAAAATCGTAATTAAACCGCACTACTCTTAAACTTGAACCTGTAAGTAATTCCATCCACACGTTACAACATATTTAATACAGATTCACAAAACATGATTATATGTAACCAAAAGGCCATGAATTTTTTAGATTGAGAAATTTTATTAATATCAGTATACATCAATAATTTATCTATCAATAAAAGTCATTTTGAAGGCAAACCCTTTTTAAACATGTTCTGAACTACCTAACGAATGTTTTTTTTCAGATTTTTTTCATATTTATTTTTGAAATAATTTATAAACTAAATTTGAAATTGTATGAAATAAAATCAATAATAAAACAAATAATTAATTTTTTTTTTTTAACCTATTCAGATGGGGAATTTGGTAATTTCTTTGGAATCTTGAGCGTGTACGTTCCTTGTTTCTGATAACTGGATTTAATTAGTTGCAGACAGACTAATGTTCTTTCAGGAGCTGGATGTTGTTCTTGTTCCGGCATCTCCCGTCCACCCTGCATACACTACTGATTGCTATACTTCATTACATTTAATTGAATTTACTAAACAATATAACACGACCATCCTACTCGGCGGTCATTCTGTAATAACCTCCCCAACTGACGCCTAAACAGCAAATTTATACTCCTTTCTTTTCCACCAATAAGATTTCTGTTACCATGGAAACGACTGGTTGTTTCTGCTAAAATTTTTTGCATTCTCATTTACAGGCTTTTTCTATCACCTGTTACTTTGTTTTGTTACATTTCCGATTCTTGCTTAGCCAAATTTCAATTTTTCCAATTACTGGTATCCAATTACTTTCTTTTACTTAAGCGTCCTGGTCTTTCGTTTACACTTATCTCAGCCATCTTGCCATATCTTTACAAACAGCTTATCCGTCGGTATACATTAAAATAAGCTTTAAAGCCCTGCTGTGAGACTATGTTTACTACAAACCTTGATACCTCGTGAACGAGGCTAGTTCTTAGCTTAACTTTATGCCTAACCTAGGTTATGTATTGACATTTAACTTTTTGAACTATTTCCTGAATATGAATATCTCGCTAGTGCTACATTTCTTCATTATTAATTGTGAATATTTATTGAAATTTATTTAACATGGATATTTTAGTCAATTACCATGTTTTTTGTAATGGTCATTTTGCCCGTTGCATTCTACACAATCTCCCAATCATCAACTGAACATAATAAATTTTTAAATGCAAAACGTTTCTCGGTTCCTTATAGGTTTTCGAGTTCTATAATTATATTATAAATACACATATGTGTATGTTTTTTTTTCAAAAGTTGAATAAAAAATTTTTCAGTTACTTTTATTATAAGTACCATTGGTTTTTAAAGATGCCACGAAGAGATTATAAGTAATAGTAAAAAGTAAAAAAAAGTATCATTATTGGATTAACTTAAAAAAATCTAATGCAATATTACAATCACACACATATATAACACTCAATCCCCCCTACACACACACACACACACACACACACACACACACACACACACACACATACACACACACACACACACACACACACACACACACACACACACACATCTAAATTCCTATCTACATACCTTAGTAGTATCTCGCTATACTAGATCGACTGCTACCTCCGATATCAGCCTTAATCTCAGATCAATAGTTTTCAATCACCCGGAAAAGTAAATGTTTTAGGAGGGAATCCAATATAATGACCGAAGCTCATCTTTCCTGCTCAGATCTTTAAATTAATCCCTAGATTCTGTAGAACTATAAATGAATCACATCATTAATGATGATATTATTACTTAGCAAAAAAACACTACTTACTGATAGTTTTCATCAGAAACGTTTCGTACTAGATCTTGTCCGTGGCATACAGTATTGAATAATGCACTGAAGTAGAATAAAAAGCGTGTGGTGAATGTATCAGTAAATAGTGATCTTGTTTGTCAAATTATATCCGCAGAACGTTTTTTTTAATAAAATCTCAAAAATTGAATGTTGATAATAATCCTTAATAGGGAACGGCCACATTTTGGAAGTTGGCTTCTGGCAACTCGCCTACCAATAGAAATGGCCTCCCTGAAGAAGGGATTGTCTTAATCCTGGGCCCGGTCCATAATTGTGCAATCCAGAAGGGGTTTAGTCATGAAGTTCATAAATATAATACTACTATTATATAAGATTTATTTTTAACTTTCTTAATTTTTGAATAGTTCTTTAAATTTTATACATTAAATTACATTTTCTCATTTCAACATTACAGGTATTCTTATTTAATTTACATAGTTCTACACCAATAAGGTGTATTATTATTCATGACACACTAACTTAGTTATTTAGTTTCTTGGTATATTTTATTCTATTTACCAATTTTTGTGTTTTGGTGGTCTATCTTCTTCCTGTTTGTGTAGTGTACTTCTATGATGATAAGGAAATTCTGAAGGCTAGGCTAACCTTGACGGTGCTTGAGATCGGAGTTACTTGGTTCTGCTCTTTTCTGTGATTAGACAACAATTATAAACCCTGGCTACAAGTATTTACACAAGATTGTAGGTAAAATTTCGCCTAAACTAATCACTGATTTCTCAGGTCGCATCTACTACATCGAGTAAAATCGACAGCTAAGAAAATTGATTTCTCATTTACGAGATAATTTACCCAGTTATAAAGGGACAAATACATAATCTACATACTCACTACATTACTCACAAAGTGTTGATTTTGATTTACATCAAAGCAGTCAAAAATTTGTATACATATATACACATACATGTTAGCAGTTATAAATGAGGCTCGTGATTAATAGATTCTAATAACCCCAGCCTTTCCTGATTAAGTCAGCAAGTAAACATTATCGAATTCCACGTGACATCGAAATTTTAATTATTTGCAAACTCAGAAACAGTAAAACCTCTGCGTCAGCAGTCGGCAAGAGGTATAGTACTGTAGTGTGTAGGATAAATTGGTATAAATCTTAATGAATTATGATGTTAAATATTGCATTAATTCGTTACACAATTAGTTATTTGACCTGCAATGTCAAGAACTTAATTGAACATAAGAATGGTGTGTTCAATAAATAATTTAAACAACCAATAATAATTTAAATAAATCAAGTTTTACTGCACAAAAACATATGAAATACAAAACCAAATTACATTTGAAATGTTTATGCTACTTTATGTTTTTCTATTAATTGTTTTAAATACTAAAATGTATAAGAACTTTATATTGTTGAAAAAAAATCTATGGCTTGGCACATGACATCTACTTTAGATTGCTTTTACGTTATTTAAAATACATTTCAATCAATCTGACATTTAAGTTTTGCTATTACACTATGCAGATAAGTTTACACTTCCCACATTTCAAAAAAATAAAAACTCGCATTATTGTACCAAGACTGGTTAAAATTTAAATTTTCCTTTTTCATCACTTTATATCTAAAATTATAACTTATCTGTGTTGTAACAAACGACGTAGAAAATTATGGCTCCAAATCCAGATCTCGCCATTCTGCATTTTGGATTGACGTTGTTAGGGATTTGAAACTCGAACGGTGTTGTATCTTAGCGTAGCAACATTTCTTGGAACAAACAAAAACAAATTTTAAAATAACCTTTATATTACTGTAAAAAAAACTCATCCCTTTGCTCTTCAGATCTTGAAAACGTCTGTATCGCCCTACATTTCGCCAAGGAAAGAGAACTACTTCAAGCGACCACGCGAGTTTTTTAACTTCCGAGCACCGTTGCTGCGCATATAGCAAATGAGTTTTTTTTGTAAATATCTTCTTCATGTTCTGAAAGTCTGATTAAACAACGTAACCAAAGTATCGTTTGGAAGGTATTCCTACGATTGTTCGCTTATTGAACGTATTACAAGTTTATCATACACTAATCTTCTAAAGCAACTTTCAAAAAACGTTTTATTGATAATCATCTGCAATCATACATTTGTCAGCAAGCTAGCCAACCTTAAAAAAATAATCCTAAAGGAATCTAATAATTTTTTCAAGGTCTCAAGAATCCGATGTGAATTAAAATCTGATTTTATTATCAATATTAATTTTATTTTACATATAATCCATCTTAAATAACATTTATGTTATAAAAGTGGCTATATCTGTATGCAATCTAATGTAATCCTGACGTCATGTTGTAGAGCATTCAAGTTCATTTGATTAGCTAGTATATGTTTCCTGAGTCTATAAGCGATACGATTTCCAAGTGGTCACGAGGCCTTAAACTTTGCATGTACTTCCGTTAATGGTTCTGAAAAATACACAGCGTAAACTTTCCCGCTTTCTGAACTTACTATTCATAAACCATCATTAACGAAAGTGCTTCTGTAAGTGAACTTAGCGGTATCATAGGCAAAGCTTCTAACACACACAAAGTTAAATTATTCACTAAAAGGTGTAAATAGAATACCCCTGGTTGAAAAGCCACGCGTATGCTATAGAACTATTGAAGAAGTATGAGCAAAAGTTTTAAAAATCAATTAGAGATTTGCCTGCTAAATACACAGTTACATATATACATATATATATATATATATATATATATATATATACACACACCCACTCACACACACAAACACACACACACACACAAACATATATATATATATATATATATATATATATATATATATATATATATATGTATCAGTCGTCTATCAGGTATATCTATCTGGCATATATACATATATGTACATTATATAGACATATTATATTACAAACGTGTGATGCAACGTAAATCCTTTACCTAGGAGATGATGTCCCTAGCTCAATAATTCTCAACAAATAGGATGTACACCCTATGGGTGTGATAAAAATACATAGGTGGCGCGAGTATTTCGACATAAAATTATACGAAAAATTGGAAAGTGGCTATATTTGCTGATACTCTTTTCCTTTAGGCAATCTAGATCTGGTTACGCAATCCATGCCTTAGGTTTTTTTCAATACTGATATATATATATAAAGAACTAAAGTCAAAATACAAATACAAAAGAATTATGTTTGAATTTACAATTAAATATATAATTCTTGTATTTGTATTTTGACTTTTGTTCTTTATTAATACGCAAGAATACATATTACGATATTTATATATATATAAATAAATATATATATTCTAGGGTGAAAAAAATCTATTTTAGGTTTAGGTGTTTCTATTAAAATAAATGTTGAGATGGTAAAGACAATATGAATATAACGTGAGAAGATTTCAGTGCTAAAGTAATAACCAAAGAATGATGTCAGGGTATTGTACTGTCATTAGCGTCAAAATGCAAATTAAATAAATTGAACTAACATTACAATTCAATCACGATTTGAGTGAAAACTATAATATTAGAGGACACGGTGAGAGCTGTGGTTTAAATGTTGCTCGCCAAAACTAAACGTTACGAAGCACTAACATACTTTACCCTTAACAAAATCAAAAATCATACTGTTTGTAGGCAATCATACTGGCTGTTCACTTTAAAACTATCAAATAAAAAATCAAACCGAGAAATACATTTCTGTTTTCATTTAAATATATTTAAAGTAATACTGACATGATATTTCTAAATAATAAAAACGAATGTGCTCGCAACCCTAATTAAAACCTAAAGCGCCTTTCGCACAAAATGACACCAAGATTTTCTTTGGGCAAATATTTTATTTAAATGAAACATCAGATGCCTTCCGTTAAAATTGTCTACAAAGTATGTAGAAAATTTAAAGCGAAATTAAATTTTATAAATTACCTGTGTTTTGGTTAAGCTATAATAAACATGTCATTGATGCTTCACAATATTCATGGATAACGTGGTCTTGCGATTTTTTGCAAACATAAATAACTAACTATTGGGATAATTTTATATATCGGTTTTCATAGTCTTTATCTACAGAAGTTTTAAAAAAATCACAGTAATTTTTCTATATAATGACTTAAGTACCAATGAAATGTTAGAAGCTTGAATTTTGTATTTACCATGATCGCCTTAAAAACAATATTTAACAAAAATATATTAAATCGTGTATTTACTACAGCTGAAATATAATTAGAAATTACTTGTATTTAATAAGTAATATAAATTATATTAAGATTATTATTATATGATGGTATTTTAATTTTTAATTTTCATACCTTTTTTCAACAGTCACAAGAATTTTACTATTTTTTTTTCTCAAGTACCAATGTAACGTGAGAGGACTAAAGCTTATACTCTCGGTGAACGATATCACGTTAAGGCCTAAATGTTATAAAAATAACTTATATTTAATCGATAGTATAAGTCGTGCCATATTAAATAAGGTGTGACAACTTAGTACTTTTTATAGCTTTTCTTAACAGAAATTTTGAACAAATAGCAATAGTTTAAAAAAGTAAATGACCCCACAACACTTTCACTAAAGTTGGAAATTATATTAAATCAAGGGTATATAAATATAAGTATTGTAGCTTAACTACAATTATAAATGAAGCAGTAAAATTTGAAACCGTTTACTCTAAATCTCACTACACATTTGTTTATTATTACAAAATCACTAGTTTAATAAATCAAACACACTAGTTTCGATGACGATATCACCTTCATCAATGCTTGACTACTACTTTTGGCAAGAAAGTAGTGTGTTTGTTTTAAAAAACTAGTGTTTTTGTTAAACAGATAGTGGAGTTTGTTCCCGTGTGTTGAGAAGAAGGGTTAAACTCCTGACAAAAACAAATAACTATCCAGTGCTCACTATTAGAGAGAACCATAAATGGTCTGACCATAAATTTCTCCCTGACTGACTGACGGACATAAATTTCTTTAGTAAGGTTTGAGCTGCAGCCGCTACTGTATCCCGGTATAAAATGCAAGTATCAAGTTTCCGTTGCCAGCCCTTCTATTCACAACACAAGTACAATAGTGTTTTGACAGTACCTTTGTATAGCGCCTTTGTTCCCCAAAAGTGTAAACTATGTTAGGTTTTCATTACAATTGTCGTACAATGTTCAATTTAAACAACTTTAGCAATCTAAAACTTCACCTAAAAATTATTTTCCTTAAACATTAGGTAAGAATAATTAAAAACTGAATCTCTAATAAATTTCAACTTTGAGATACGCTATCAATCTTTTCCAATAAAAAAATGTATTATTCATGTCACACAAGTGGTCAAAACTTCCGCCAGGGGTGTTGATGCAATGAGTTGGTTAGAGCAACTTTACTGAACGTGACTTGAAAGTATACAATGAAGGTCGCGGAAAGGTTGAAGCTTAAACCACTTGCGATGAAAATGTTTGCTTTTTATAGCCATATTTAAAAACAAATAAATTTAAGTCTACTCATATCAGTAAGCCTGCTAATAAGTATTTTAAGTCTACTAGTAAATATTGAATACACTATATATTAATGAATTTAGGAAAGTTAATCAAAATAGATAAAAAGAAAATATTTGACGATACCTTCACCAGATATGAAACGTATACCAAATTAGCCAGGGATTTGTGGAAATAAACAACGAATGTTAGAGTAAATTAGAAAATTACTAGGGATATCAATTATGAAATTAAATTTAATAATAAATGAAATATATTTGTATAAACTATTCCGAAATGCAAATTTAAAATCAAAGTAATAAATATTAAATTCTAAAACACTTGTGCATGCAACTACATCAAAAAATGGTAATATAATTAATGCAAAAAAAAAATGTTCCAACTAGCCGTTATTTTTCTTTTATATAAAGTATCATTTACTACAGTATAGCCTTATAATAGGTTGTAAGTCAAACCTCACCTAATGGATCCTTGACCCTGATAAAAGCATAAAGGGCTATGGTTGGCTAAGGGATGTTATTATACATTCAGCAGTTGTTTCTTCTCAGGATTTATTTCTTGAGACTGAGGTTTCGTACAAGATTTCGAACTCAAGATGTAGATCATTGCTTGCCTATTTTCAAGGCGTGGTGTAACAAGGAAGATGTTTGGGGGGGATGATTTGGCCGGAAGTAAGCAGAGAAGGGGGTTACAGGTAAGGATAGAAAAGTATGTAGGAGTAGGCATTATGAGTCGATAATCATTACAGATAAAAGTTGAGTTTACAGGTTCATGTGCAATATGGGTCACTAAACATTACGGGTCGTAAATAATACAAATCGAAGTAAATTTCCCAGTTTATGCCATTTCACATTATGGGTTGATAAACAATATGGAGAGAAGTAAGGTTTATAGTTTAGTGCGCGTTACGGATCAATCTCCATTGCATATCAAAGTATAGTTCTGTGTTTAGGGTCCATTATTTATCGATAAACAAAATGCATAGAGGTAGGAATTATAGCTTAGTGTGAATTTTAAGTATATAAACATTACAGATGAAAGTGAATTTCTGGGTAGCTTGCATTACGGTGTAATAAGCATTAGAGATCAAAGTAAAGTTTAGAGTTTAAAGTACATTATGGGTAGATAAACAATATGGATAAAAGTAAGGTTTATAGTTTTTAGTGTGGATTTTGGATCGATAAACATTACAGATGAAAGTGAAGTTGTGGTTAGCTTGGATTATGGGCTAATAAGGATTAAAGTTCAAACTAAGGTATATATTATATATAAATACTGGGTTATAGTAGCACTTACGTTTTTCAAAAGTATAGTTGCCAACGCTAGAGGAAAAATTTACACATATAATTTCAATATAGTATATTTCATCAAAAAAACCTTCATGTTATATTTTGTTTAGTAAAAAAAATACATATATAATTTCAATATATTTATCGAAAATAAGTTTTATTTAACTGAATAATTCCTTTATATTAACGTTAAACAAAAAGAAAAAACTATTCAAAGCTAATAAAAAGGTAAAGCTTTATTTTAACTTGCCTGTGCCTCTTTATGAATAATGTCTAATAAATTCCTTTGTGAATGGTATCCAAGGAATAATTTGAGTCCTGATATTTCAGTTCCTAAAAACGTAAGAGTGGCTTGGTAGTTGTTACAATATGAACCTTTTTTATATTTGATCGTTACTTATTACTTAACACAAGGTTTTGTATTTTTTTTTCTGAAATAACTTTTTTTTGGCTCAAGAAGTACTATCTGGGTACATAGTATGATATGGTACCTTCTGGTATATATATGTCTGGATATATACTCTTCACGGAATACCCATGCACTAACCTTGCAATACCCTTTTCTCATTAAAGGAAATGCTGAGTAAATAAAATAATGAAATTAATATAGTGAAATCGAACAGCTGCATAGTGGATGAAATGATTAAAGCGCTAAGGGACCCATTAAGTTGTTGCTTACGTTGTTAGATGACCGAACGTTACGTGGCAGAAGAGAGAGTCTTTTGAATGCCCCAGTCTATTGCCATCATCATCGTGAAATGATGATACAACAAACGTATTTCAGCCTGCCTAAATCAACTATGCCAACTTTTTAAACTCATTCTTCCCCGCTTGGTGCGTTCCAAAATATTCGTGGTTAGAGGGTTTTAAGTATTATTATCTAACTAAAGTTTATTTTTAATTCTATGTTATGTGGCTAATATAATTATATTAAGGACAAAACACTCCCTGGTCAGGTTTATTGGAAATAGTCAACAAATCAAAGTCGTAAACCATTTATCAAGATCATCAGTTTTACAGGGTATGTCAGAAAACCTCATGTAAAACTAAAATGATTTCAATAATACATTTGTTAGTGCAACAATATTTAACAAAACTAATAACATGAAGTGTCATCCACTACATTTTTTAAAAAACTGTACTTTAACTTGAGTGAATGGGTAAAATTTATTTTTTTATTGATTGAAAAAATGAACAATATATAGCATATATATATATATATATATATATATATATATATATATATATATATATATATATATACATATATATACAAACACACATATAAGGATAGTGTGAACTAATAGAAGGAATTGACAAATATATTAATATCCACACAACAATTTCCAACATAAATGCATATATTTTTGTCAACCAGCTTTTCCAACTTCTAAAGGTTGTACAATATTTTCGTAACTAGACAAAATTTCTTTCCCGGCCATTTGGTTGTACTCTCCTTGTATCGCAATATTAAAATCAACTACTATTTTCTATATAGAAGAGAGCCGTGTGTTGCGAAGACACTTCACTTCAGCCGAGTAGTGATCCAATTAGACATTAGACACGCAATGCCGAAAGTATCGTTTATTCCCAGTACCAGAGGAGCATTATGTTTTCCTTCTTCTTCGCCCTGTCCGTTCACTATCATTACGGTGAAGTTAACTTTTTTATTACATTTCTGAATGATTTTACTGATACAAATACCAACCCCTGGTGTACATTGTAAAGTCACGTATGTCTTCTGTTTTAGTGCCCGCTTTTGCTAACTTTCACTGGACTATTAGTTATAGTAGACGGTCTTTATAATGTGTCATCGGATGAGAAACATATTCAAAGTTTCTTTTTAATAACGAATGATACTTCTTTTCCCTTTCTTCAGTCGGCCTATTTATTTATTCGGGTTATCCTTACTCATGTTTGATTAATCTTTACCATTCATCTTACAGGAGTATATAAGGGGAGAATACGTCATTTTACCTGGATAGAGAGTAAGTGGCACCAAAGACTTTCTCTGGAAATCATGACAGTCTTATGTGTTTAATATTCTCATACATAATTCGGACCGTTAGTGTACGCTCACAATATAACCTTTTATATACAACATAATTCTTCCAAAGTGTAATGTTACTGTCATTGTAACAATAAAACTAAATCAGATTGTTATCGTCCCTTCAGGGGACAGTGATCTTCCAAATCCATTAGCTTAGTGTAATTTGTCATTTCAGTTTGAATTTTGACCCTCAACACAAATAGTTGAGACTTTTTCTCACCTATACTCTAAAGCATGGAATGAATGCAGAAAACTGACGTATAGGAATTCTTTATACGTTAGTAACACCGATTTTGACTAAAATTAATCATTTACTGAGAAATGGGCAACAAAAAGAAGAACAAAACCAAACTGAAACATTATTATACGATAAAACAAAAATTGAAAATAGGATGTTGAATTTGGTAAAATAGATTTTAATGTTTATTTCTTTCTCCTAAATTTTTATACTTTAAACTTATGTGGTAATGGGCATATTGTATTTATCATTTATACAGGTTTACTCCTTGTGTTTCTTTACCATTTTCATGAACGTAATATTACGATGTTTATATAATTACTGCTACGTTTGTTTTGAGGTTAGTTTAACATTTAAAAACTATATTGTTAATTAAATAGAATATTTACGTTATGTTATATTATAGAAGCCCAAAGAGAATAGTTGGGTTTATAAACCTCGTGTGGTTTAATGTTGTAACTAATCATAATTATAAAGAAATCTTTAACGGTGAGATTCGTTAGAACCCTAATTTTTTGTATAACCGTAACTGATTTTGTATAAGCAAAAAAAAAGTTTATAGAGAAGTTATTTGAATAAATAGTCTCCTAAGACGTTTTTTCTAGCCAAACTCTGTCTGCTGCAAACAGATTTCATACTGCAAATATCAACTGCTGTAATGGAGTTGCAGACGTTTAGTCGTGCTCCAGTAATGTAATGTATTGGTAATGGAACGCTCATTTAAATACCTACATAGTTCATTCTTTGCCAGAATTTCGAAAATTTCCATTCGTGACTACAGTGTTTAGATTAAACAGTGTTATATATTTTTAAAATGTTTTAATTCGTACTATTTGTATAGAAAGAACATTTATTTAAATTTGTCTACAGCAAGATTTATATGGGTGACACACATAAAGTTATTGTATTATAAAGGAGGATATTGCAAAGAGGTTCCTAACATTACCTCAACCAGTCTTATCATGGTGTAAAATGTTATAAATGTGTCACGGTGCTGCTGTCTTCTCCCATTCGGGTAACATACAACTCACGTGAAGATAGTACTTTGTTTAGCACAAAACATAAGCAATAATTGCTATTTACCATCACCGTAGGAGTATTGAAAATATTAACCTTCAGTGCGCTGCATATAAAACAGACAATTTACCGCTATCATGGAATTAGTGGTTACAAATAAATTTGCCTTGGATTAGACTAAATCTTTATTTAAAATTAGATTTTTACATGTATGCCAGGATGGGAAAATTAAAACAATTTTTTTCATTGGTATTTTTTGCAGGCAAAGAGTTCATAATATTTTTGTTTAATGAAAATTTTGAAAGCATTCACCTGCGCTAGATACAAGAGTTTTTCCAGTCGTATCATTTGTATTACACATGTACAAATTGCATAGATAACGAGACATTCAAAATGCAAAAACAGTGGCAGGGCCCTCGAGTGCTAGCTACTGTATAATAAATCACGTCAAGCGGAAACGCAGATTCCGTAAAGGTTACCCGTTTCTATGGCAACGAATCGCTGGTAAATAGTATGTATGTTTTACAGACCATCTTTCTCGATTTATTTAGAAGTGGGGCTTTATGATTAGGAGGGGAATCTTTTTGGTGACCCCATAGCAAGGATTTCTAGAGCTAGGTATAAGCTCACACTCCCTTTATACTTATATATATATATAAGTACAACTTATATATATATATATATTTGATCACTAAATAAATTTAACAAATTTGAAGTCCAAGTCGTATTCCAATTAAGTAAGTATGTCCAAATGATTTAATTTTTGTAAAAATATTTTGTTACATCATTATTTTTCCTCAAGATACTGGTACTGTTTTATCGGCGAAAAGCTTTGAATATTATATGTATTACAAGTATTCATGTTTTTGAAATATTTTAAATGTATTAATTATATGTATAAATAAATTTAAGATATCTATATATTTCTAGCCATATTTTTGTAATGATGCATTTAAATCTTCGCCTACTTATTCCAATTACTTCACAAAACCGGTGATATAAACACAAATTTTCTAAAGTCAATTCCCTCTTTGGTAAAACAAAAATATATTTTAGTTACTTTTTAATGAATAATTACAAATAATGTAAAAAAAGTAACATAACCTCTGCGTTAAAACCGCTGTCCTACCACATAACCTATAACACAAAATCAGTTGTATTATGAAATCATTGGTTTCCACTCATTTTAAACCAAATGGGATCACATTAATATTTTGTATATATATATATATATATATGTATATATATATTCTCTTTTTCCAAAAGTTTGTATTCCATATAAAACTAAAGTTAATTCGTTAATAAATTAAATAAAGGAAGTAATATTTAAATATATATATATATATATATATATATATATATATATATCACAGGAAGTGTCATTCTCTATGAAATTTAAAAACATTTTATTGAACTTGAGTGGATGAATAAAATGTAATATAAAATTTAAACTAATTATACATAAGGAGAGTATGACTTTAAGGAAATAATTGAAAAAACAGTGATGTTTATGGAGGCAGAAGATTAAGTTCCACTTCAAGTCTTTATGTTTAAGAAGGGAAATATTACATTTAATGTTGGCAAACCTCATTGCCATTTATCTTCTTTTATTAGAGGGGAAGTTTGAAATGTATGAAGTTGGATTGTTCATTATTTTGGAATAGGAAGTGTAATTAAGGTCGCGCTCATTCAATGATATTTATTAGCGTTCCTATATTTTCTCTAAACATTTTGCGATTATATATCTATTTGTTTGAACGACCGTCAATATTTTAACCAACGTCATTGAATAAAAACGCTACAGGCACCGCCGTAGGAATAATCTAAGTATATATGAAGATCTTTGAAATGGATTTTAACAAATACAACTCATTTGAAAAATTTAAAACTTTAGTGAAAATATTAAGAATTTCACTATACACTCTAGGTTTTGCCCCGTCCATACTTTTAGTGTCTGCAACAGAACTATGCTTGACAACGTAGATTGTTTGAAATGTGTTTATTTACTTAGTTATCATTGTCAACTATTATATACTATATTTGAAAAAAAATATAGTACTACGTGCATGATATGGTTAGATGTTTAATTAAATCAAAATATCATTAAATTAATATAAAAATGTTAAATAAGTTAGATTGTAATATGAGTTTGTATATATTGCTACATTTTTAGAGCGAAGATTTTTGTATGGTTAATCAGTTGGATAGCTTTTAAATATCTTTACAGCTCCTGTATGAGGAGGAAATTAAAAGAATATAATATTTTATCCCTCATTAATAATTCGATTTTTCAATAATGTTTAATAAGTGGTTAAAATATACGAACGCATATTCTATTATTTTATTTACAATTATAATGCAATTATTTTGTTGTATGTGAATAATTGTTTTTTGGAACTAACTTACAAGATGTCTAGTTACGCCATGAAGCGTTTCCAAACAATCCCCCCCCCCGTACAACTAAAAAACATCTCGTCTGAAACGCGCTATAGTCTGCTTAAAGTTATCGGGGGGTTATTGGGGGTCGTCAATGTGGGAATCGGCTAACCGCAGGGATGCACCTTATTGCGCTGTGGTTGAGGCCTGCTCTAATCGCTCACGAAAGATGCAACCAAAATGAAAGTGGTGCGGTAACATAGACATTACAAACACAGAAGCGCTGTTAATCCCAGTTACTAGGTTAACCAAAAGTTCCGAATCTTGGAACATCTTCGACCATGATTTACAAAATACCTTTCTAATATTGTTGTTTACTATTTATTTCATTATGAAAATTTATTCCCTAAATATGTCAAGTCGAATGTTAGTGTCTCTGCAAGTCAGAAAGCTAGCAACTCGAATATGAAGATGTCCTTAACACTAAATTAAATCAGCCTAATAGTGCGTAATAACCAATTTTACACTTTAATATTTGAGTAAATACTAAAGTTTAATTAAACAATACTATTGAATATATATCCACAATACAAATATTTTCGAACTATAAATAATGAGGTTATAGACAAACGTTAGTTTAGGTACATTCTCAAAGTGTTACTTAATGATAACGTGTTTCTATGTTAACCTCATAAAATGTAATATTTATTCTGACTCAGTACCTCGAGGTGCCAGCACCGATTAATACCAACTAAAACACAGGATTTATGTATTTAATCCTACCTTCATCATACATATATATTCCTAATTTTGTGTGTTATCTCGTAGTAATATTAAAAAATCAAGATAGCTTTGAAAATATTTTTCGTTTTTAAACTATCGTCACTACGGCCCTTTGAGGACCCTCTTAAAATTGTTTTCGATAAGTGGGTACAATATACAACTCACTCCACTTTCTGACACTACAATATACAACTCATTCCACTTCCTGACACTCACGCTGTCGATGTATCAACTATCTCAGCGTCGTTGATCTAACGGAATCTCTGCTTTATCCTATCCTATCATCACATTTGTTGCATTTTCATATCATTCCTTCATACTATTTCTTTCATTCGTCGGAACACGTGACCCACCCCCTCAATGAACCTGCTTCGTTACCAATAAACTGTTTGATTCACTTGTTAGGTTCTCTATTTAACCAAAACTCTACTCACCCATTAATATTCCTTAAGACATATCACTCCCATATCAGTAGAATTTCTTTACAGCTTCTAGTGTTTTAGGCTCTTATTTAGCATAATTCGTCTTTTCCAGACATCCGTTGTTACACAACTTTTAAGTAACTAAGTCTCTTACGGGGTTTTATGTTCTTATTCATCTAAAATCACAATTTATTGAAACTGTACAATTTATGGAATAAAATCATTAATATTTTCTCCATGAGATTTCTTTTTTGTTATCGATCTATCAGTGATGTCACGTTCACGACGGATCTACAACGAATAATACTGTGAACGGAACATCTCTAGCAACATGTTCTATAATGTCCTCATAAAGTTCACTTCCATAGCAGAATATTCCGAATATAAAATCAGGAGGGATTAATCGGATCATTAAATAAAGATAGTGAGAGAGACTGCAAGATAGACGAACAGAGGTTAAACAATGGTTTCCGGCCATATTTATTGTGCTAAGACGTTTTAAACCTCGTCGTGCATATCCGGCACAGTACCCGAATGTTTTCTCATTCCATAAGCATGTTATGACGCCCTAACACAAAGCTCTCGGCTCAACTTCCATAAAGAGAAAAATAGAAAATACAAGAATTATTTTTGGCAGAGCTTATAACTTACACATGGTTTAACTTCTTTTATTAGATGGAGATAATTAAAATTTATGCATCTTCTCTGTTTATGATTATTGAATCATAAATGTAATTAATCACCACTCGTTTAACTGCATTAATTAAACAGCATATTTAATGTAAGTCTGTTGAAATGAGTTTTGTAATAATAAATAATACAATAATCAAATCCTCATCACTGATGGTTGTACAAAGAATGGCTTATTTAGAGATTTTTATATTTTAGAGCATTGTACAGTATCAGACAAAAATATTCGGAACACTTTCTTACGTACGCCAGAATGTAACGTTGGACATTTTTTGTATTACAAAATACCACGTTTCATCCCCTTGCAATGAACACGATGTACTGGAAAAAGAAAAGAAATACAGAAAAAAGAGCGTCATGACTTTTGAACGCCATAAGCGGGGTTTTATATAAAGGGTTCACTTTGACACCTCCTTTTCTAATCCAAATTTTAGAGTTAGAAACGGGCGAATTATAACAAAGGCTTTTCAGTGTTTCCATTTCGTGATTGTATAACACAGGCAGTAAAAGCAATGTCAATAGAAGCGAAAATGTCTTTGCTACGGGTTTCCAATTGCCAGAGCACGAGTAACATGACACGCTATTATTGAGTTGCACAATATAAGAAACAATATAGAAGAGAGAAAAGTTAAAAATAAATAGTTATTATGCATATACATGTAGGAATACAGTAGTCCCATATAGAATATCCCCACATGCAATTGTCCTCGGTGGCCATATATATATATATATATATATATATATATATATATATATATATATATATATATATATATATATATATATATATATATATATATATATATACTTACATAAATAAATTTGATGTTCCCTCTTCAACTGTAGTTGTGTTCACCTGGTCAATGCTAGATGAGATTCTACCAAAACATCGGGACTGCGATTTTGTGTACTGTAAAATGAACGGATGTTTTCCAGACAATATCCATTAATCATGTTTTTCCATCCGTGAAGGATAACGTATTATCAAATATATATATACATATACGTATATATATATATATACATATAATGTGATTATTTTAAAGAATGAAAGATATAGGGTGAAGTGTCGTATAATTTGTATAATTAGAATAATATTATAAGTGCTTTTCTAGATCAAAAATGTGGGAGAACGGCATAGTGTGTCATTGCTATTAAGTAAGCCGTTGTAGCCGCCCTCTTCACAACTATTATTGTAAACAAAGCTTAAATGAGTACCAAATCGTTGAACCCAAGTTTTTATTATTCCTAGTTCCTTAGTAAAAAGTATTTGTTTGGTAAATGTTTGACTGATATTTCTATTTTAATTTTGCTAAATACCCAATGTTACAAAAGGTGCCCCTAATACGTGCTTTCTACAGTCGATACATCTGGAGTATTAGTTGTGATTCTATTTACCTTCTCTGCCACGATTCAGAGTAAAATTCAGCTAGTAATAGCGTGCGTCTGTATGTTTCTAAATATTGTTTGTTACAATGGGGGAATTAGTATAATTACTCACGTGCTGTGCATCGCGTGATATAATTAATTACCCCTGAATACACATAAAGTAATATTTAAAAATAAAAACGAACAATTTAGATTGTTTACAAACCTGATATCATTTTTTTATAAATATTCAAGTAAAATAAGAAAAACGAAAAAGTTAAAAACAAAAATTACTCCCTTTTTTATTTTCCAGGTATTGTGATTATCACAAAACCTATTACACTCAATTTTCATAAACGTTCAAAATTTTATTAAATTTATTAAATACCTGTAATTTATTTATAGAGTTTCTTAAAGAATAGAAATTAATTCACCCCTAATAATAGGACTTCTGTTGGTAAATGTTGAGCTACATATCGATTTTTAGTCATTTTATCTAAGTGATATTTTCATGCCTTGTTTTCTCTGGATCATCTAACGTCATGGTGCTTAAAGAGTTAAATTTACCATTGCTTTATTTTCCCACCATTGGCTTAAAATCTAAAAACAAAGCGTTGATCTAAATGACCATTTATTTTTGAGAGAATTATTGCACTGGAAATAAGGTCATCATTACGTCGAAAAAGGAAGAAATAATTTTCAAAAAAGAAACAAAATATTTTACACAATCTAGGTTTCAACTGATTTTTCTCCATCAATTCGATTTTTATAGAAATAAGGATAATTTGGTTTAAAGGGACTAATCTTTTACTCTTAGCTTTCCTTGAAAAAAGAAATTCAATATGGTTTAACTCTTTGGGGATTAAAATCATTATGAAGCACTAGTTGTAACCACTCATGAAAGGATAAATGCCAAATATCGTTTACTTTTAAATCTCAATAATACGTTTATCAAATAAAAAAGATACGACTTAAATTGATTTCACAGCCTAGCATCTTCTCGCACGGTTTATAAAATATTTTAAAATCATTTGAAAAACCGTTGTAAATCTCGACAGAAGCAGAAGAAAGAAGATTCCCTTAATTCGGTTTTAATGAAAAGACCCAGAAACCTACTTAATTAGAGAACTTGTTCTCTTTGTAGAGATTTAAACGTGCGGCTAAGCATAAATAGCTACTGTTAATAACGTTCCATAAAAACGTTAGATAATTGCGTTTCTTTACCAAGTTATTACTGACTTCAGATTTAAAACATGTTATTATTAAAGGGCAGTTGTAAAATAGTAATTAAATTGAACATAGTTTTGTTGTCTTACCCAGTGTTTTACTTCTTAAAACTGTGTTTAATTTTAAAACAATTAATTTCTGTTAAAAATTATTGTTTCCTATATTCTTTGGTTATACATTGTTTTTTGGCGGAAAAAATATTACACCTAATTTTGTGAATGTCGCACATACATATCTAGTTGAAATCTAAATAGAAATAAATAAACACATAAATAAATAAATAAATATATATATATATATATATATATATATATATATATATGTATGTATATATATATATATATATATATATATATATATATATATATATATATATATATATATATATATATACATTTACTAACAACACGGAGACCATGAATTGGTCATTTTGGATTTAAACTGGCATTTAAACCTAATATACCCAATATTGTAATCCATGATAGTTTGACACCCGTTGACCAGAATAAGTGTAAAAATAGGCTTTATACATTATTAGGCAGTTATATGGCCGTTTTGCATATTTAAAACTAAATTTTTAATACCAAAAATTTGTAATAACTTTGTTCAAATTCACATTTCTACGTTAGCAATTGGAAAAAATATTATTAAATAGGAGTATCGTCATATTATAATTAGATAGAGAATACGTATATTGTGTTATATATTTAATCTGGTGTTGTTTGAGACATGCATTTATCCTGTAGAGTAATGCTTCGACTACCCGGTTATTGACTTAACAAACACCCGCTTCGATCCAATGACGGAATTTCAGCAACAGACAAAATTCAAATCTGATTAAACACGGATAGACGGGCAATACTTTGTATATAACACAACTGTCAGTTTGTCTCTGACGTCACAGCAATCACAACGGCTGGCTTTCTACCATAATTTGTAGTTTCAACGTAATTGCCTCATTACGAGTTATGTGGAAGTTTTTTTTCTTTTTAACGCAATGTCAAAGTATGATCTACTTGATTGTATTGATTGTACTTTTAAAGCTTGTAGATTTAAGTTAATGTATTTAGTGTGCAACAAATTCCTGGTTCTCTGAAATAATAACATTTTATTGTATTTAATAATTTTTTAAAATTATAGTGGCTTTGTAAGTAAACATAACGCATTAAAGGTATACTGCAAAGATATAAAGTAAGTAACCGATTATATAAGTTATTACTATTTTGTTAAAACATGTATTAAAATTTTAAATATTTTGCAAGTGTTTGTATTTAGTTTAGAGGTTGAAATTTCTGTACACCCTCATTTAACATGTCACAGATAAATGGTAACAGTTCCCTATCTATAAGGCTTTCTTTATTTGTTCGCACTTGTATTGCCCCGAACTATCCCGATGATTTCCGAAAACCAAACATTTCAGTAGGATCACTCCAAGTGTTTTGCCTTCTAATAAAGGTTGTGTTTAAATAATTTTCGAATTATATTTTATATTTGATGAAATATATCTTATAGGCTATTTGATTGAATAGTGATAACTACGATCACATTATACAGCGGTTTTTATTGCTTGAAGTTTATTACACCTTTTATATTGTAGCTTAGCTGTAAATAAATTACATTATTTCCTACTACGTTATAGCTATATTAGTTATCTCGTTATCAGGTTACCATTGGCTCCGGCTATACATATAGTTTATCTGTAGTTGTTTGGTAGACCTATATACTTATTTATTTATTCATAATTGAAAGTAAGTGTTACTTGTTAACAGTATTTATATTTACAGAAAAAGAGTAATTAATATTTTAACAGTAAATTTATTATTTAATATAACAGAGATATTAATCCAATATTATTTCTGGGACCTAAAATTACACTATGGATGAAACTCCCTGTTTTTGTAATAATTTTCTAATCTCTATCAATATTTATGTAGTCGTAAGGATTATACATACATTATTTTTTCCTATTTTTTGGATAAATCCCAAATATTCATAACATTTCATTACAGCCGTATATTATGTACCCATAATTTCCCATTTTCCTAATGGAAAACATATTTCGAAACCTACTTTCCACTTTTCACTTCAAGTGGCATGAAACTTAATATTCGCGTCAACTGCACGGGAATGCAGTTTATATCAAAACGTTTGCGTGATGTATGCGAGAGCTGGGTTTGCAGAATGCATTGAGTGTGAAATCGATAAATAGGAAATAGTATGTACCTCGTGTTGTAACTCAATAAATTTAATATCAAACAACTCAGCAAGAGAAATTCTATACAATATATATGTTGTCACATAATTAGTTTCAAATTGCAAGGTTGGAATTCAGCGCATGTAAATACTGCTTCGTGGTAGCTTTTGCTACCTACATCTGGGTCATGTTGTTCTAAGTAATATCTTATGAACGCAAAATTCCTTGCAACATAACCTATTCAAATTAATCGACTATTCGACATATTTATTACAATATAATTTAATTAGATGTAATTAAATAGGTCTTATATATATATACATATTTATAACGAATAATGTAAACCTGAAGACATATATGGTCTTTACTCGTGTATAACGCGGATATTTTTCCCTGAAATTAATTACTTTCACAAAGTAAGACTGCGCGTTATACCCGAATAGGCATAGTTATAATGAGGAAATATGGGATATATCTTACTGGAGAGTCATGTTACCTGCTTCAGTTTAATGAGTTTTAGACTAGATGGAAACAGTGTGCAATCGAAGACAGGGTGCTATGGTACAGAAATAAAGTATATTAGTACTATAATAATAGCATTTGACTGAAACTGTAAAAGAAAAGCTGGCAGATATAAAAGCATAATCGGTAGTAATTCCAGGCGGATGTACATCCATACTCCAGGCTCTGGACGTCTCAGTTAATAAACCTTTCAAAGTCAGTTTAAGAAAACTGTACACCTAGCCGATGTGTGATGGTGAACAAACATATATTCTATCTGGGAAAATGAGGAGACTTTCCCATTTACTTATTTTGGAATGGATTCTTAAGGCCTGGAATACAGTCAAATATGAAGGAGTCGTGATAACCTACAAAAAATGTGCAATTTCCAATATAATCGATGGTACAGAGGACTGCATGCTCTGGAATAACGGTGCTAATGTATATTTCGTAATTCTTTTAATGAGAATGAATTATATTTTTACTAGGCGTTCATAACAGCTTAAAATGAAATAAGCTTTTTTAACATAATAATAAATGATTGTTTGGAAGTAAATGAATATTTTAAAACAAATCAATAGTGGTTTGAAAGTAAAATAGTTCTGTTAAATCAATGCAACAACTAACTTTCTGAAAGTATTGTTTCAGCAATAGGGTAAGAACGTTTTACAAAAAATAATAGTGATTTGGAAAAAGCGAAAAGTGTATGCAGAAAAACGTTGTGTTAAAATAATATAACTTCTAGTTTTTTAAAGTAAAATAGTTATTTTAAAAATGCAGTATTGTGTTTCTAATGTTAAACAGTGGTTTTGAAATAACCAAACTAAAAGTAAACGTAAAATGGTTGTGGTAAAATAAAGTAACCGATGACTTTAAAACGTAAAATGGGTAGGCTTTAACAAGAAGTGCATGAAACAGTTGTTTCTACGTAAAAGAGTGGATTCTAAACAATAAAACAACTACATCTTTTAACATTTAATATTTTTTTAGTAATGCAATATATTTTTTTTCAACGTAATTATTGCTATAATCAACCACAAGCACCAAACCCCAGCATGGAGATTGCATACTCGAACAACTGGGCTAATATCCCAGATATTTCGGGACATATGAGTATCGAGTGCGTGGTCAAAGAACTTGTCTTGGAGATGGGCATTGACTACCTTACTCGGACGTTTGCACCTGAGCAGGGCCACCAAACTATGATGGAATGGTCAGGGTCAGTAACATCGGGAGCTTAGATCTGATACACAGATGGCTCCAAGATGGACTTTGGCATTGGAGCAGGGGTGTATTGTAAAAAACCAAGGGTAAAACTAGTTTTTTCTCTGGGGAGGCATACCTCTGTCTTTCAGGCCGAAATATATGCTATAAATGCCTGTCTGGGAGAGATAGCGAGAAGGGGAATACACAGGACCCGGATTGCTATTTTCTCTAACAGTCAGGCAGCAATTAAGGCACTAAACGGACATGTGGTCACCTCGGCCATAGTCAGGGAGTGCCTAAATAACCTGGAACCCCTGGCAAGGCACAATCAAATCAAGATAGGTTTGGTGCCAGGGCATAAGTGAATATTTGGAAATGAAGCCGCAGATGCACTGCCCAGAGAGGGGTCTTCAACTCTCCTAATTGGACCGGAGCCGGCGGTAGGTATTTCCAAATCCATGGTCAAGATTACAGTGCGAAGGTGGATGGCTGAAAGACACTTTGAGCACTGGGTCAGGGCTGAAGGAATGAGACTCAGTAAGCTAACCCTTAGGAAACCTTCCTTGGGGCTGCAGGAGAGTCTCATCTATCTGCCTAGGCAAAAATTGAGGATAGCCACAGGTCTACTCACGGGACACTGTGGACTAAGGAAACATCTGCGTAATATGGGTATCTTCAAAGATAAACCAGTGTGCAGATTATGCGGGCAAGAACTGGAGACTGCCACACACATCATTTATAGATGTGAAGAGGCGCTTCAACCTCTTTGGTGATAGCACAGCTCTGGAAGAGGATACTGAAGGTAAAACACTAGTAAGGAGACTTCTAAACCTGGTAAGAAGGAAGGGACTCTTTGACTGGTTCAGGGAGGAAAGTACAATATACCTAAGGTAGCGGTGCTTCGGGCAGTTTAAACCTGGTCTCAAGTTAATAAATAAAAAGACTATTATAACACAAAATTGTTGTAATAAAACTAAGCTATACCTGGCTTTTTACTAAAAATAATTGATTTAAGGCTAAATAACAAAAAATAATAATATAAAACGAACAAATTATTTAAATTTATCCGCTTAATGTAGTGTTTGGACGTAAAATAGAAATTTAAAAACTCACCAATAATCGCATTTGTTACGACGTAAATGAGTAGTTTTAAAACGAATGTATCAAAATACATTAAATTAAGAATATAAATAATTTAGTAAAAAACATATGCAAACAGAGTGTATTGCTGTAGTCTATTGTTTTTGTAAGCAGTTAACTAACTTTAATTATTATTACACTATATGTGTTGAATTCCTATGTATAGGTATTTAATTTCGTATAATCCCAGTGTGCTTTGTTAAGTATCGATCTAGACCCAATATTTGTAGAACACTGTATTTAAAATTTATTAAATATCTTTTAAATAAATAACACCTTTTAAGTCAATTATTATTCCATATTTGAGAATAACTGTTCGGAAGATACAAATAAAAATAAAAATGAGTAGAAAATTATTAATAAATGAACTGTATAAATGTATAAAAGGGGTGTTTGTAAGTATAACTTTAGATACATAAAGTTAACGTGTTATATCACCTAAATTATTAAAATCAACATGAAAAACTTATTATTACTTATTTCATAAGACAAAAATAATGTAGGTTATTACCTATGGCACAGAATATAAATAGTGTAGGCTACAGTTTGTTATATAGCTTAATCATTATGTTTTGATCATATAATTTATTTTCAAAGTGTATTCCAAGGTAAGTATTTTAGCTAGTGACCACAAAAATATAATTTAAACATTATGGAAAGTATAAACTAAATAATTACAAAATCTTTATATAAGTTTATAATATCATGTTTTAGGATAATTTTAAAAATGAGATCTATTCAATAGAACAGAGTTCAAATATTTAAATAGTTTCTTTACTGTAAAATCGTTTCACATAAATCAAAATGATATCATGTTTAAACAAATTGACTTGTAATAAATAATTGTGTAGGTAAACTATAGATAAAAATGAAAATCATTTCGTTGTAACCAAAATAAATAATACTTTTTAAATTTTCTAATGGAAAATATACAAGTATTATTATTACACTTATGTAATTTAATTATTTTATGGAATACACTCTTTCAAATAAACACGTTGCAATGATTCAGAAAATGGTACAACTCTGAGTAAAAATGTATGAATGTGTCAGAAGGTAAACCAGTTGGGTCTTACATAGAATCCTGGGACGTGTGTTCACAGGCTAATCCTTCTTCTTACCGACTTACTTTTTATAACCTTTGCCGTTGTTTATTTCTCTTCCTCAATTGCTAAGTCAGTAAGAAAGTAATGGTTTATCCATTGACTACGAACCTAATTTCATAGACCTGTGCCTCAAGGAATAAACCTCTCAGAGGAACCAACCCCTGAATTTTTGATAAAACCAATTAGCCTCCGATAAGCCCTGTTCAAGCTCCTTTTCGGGTAGTGGAATCTTTGAGAGACACTTGTGATTTAAAGACTATACCTGGATACCTAGTGAACTTATCTTATCTAGAATGAAAACACAGCTAATTGGAAAATATACATTTTTATTTATTTGTTCCAAGGTTCAAATTAATTATTATTGTTTTTATTTAATTTCACAGGATTTTCTTGACTAATTATTTTTTCAAAATTTCATACAACTTGCCATTTAACTAAACATTATTATCTCCTTCTGTTTTTAAATTTTCTTATTATCATTAATTTTACATATAATTTAAATTATCAAAGTTACCATAATTAATTTTGTATATAATTTTGATTAGTAGAGTTAAATCTAACATATTTTAAAATCTGATTCTTTTTCAAACACTTAATATTACTATGTAATGCCTTTAGGCTAGGCCTTGAACAATTAACTTCTTTGGAAGTTATTCATTAGAAATTCACTTAGAAAAAGCCATATAAGATATACATCTTTATACTTAATCCATACATTCCCACAGCGATGGGAATGGAAAGTCAATTTTGAATCTTTATTACTTAAATTTGGGTAACCTAAGAGAGTTGACTAATCAGTCCCTTAGGTTATTCCCATCTTATTTAATTTTGAAATTAAGTTAATATAATTTGAAGTAAAATGTTATTTAAAAAAGAATAATTAAATTGATTATATAACCTTGTACTGTAGAAATCTTTTTATCTTCATTAATGTTGTCATCTGTCGGTCCTGTTACAGCTTCAAGGGTCTTGGTAGGTAGGCGTCTCTCCATAATTTCGGTCAATCTTCTTATTTTCTTTAATTTTGCATTTTGGTGGTCGAAATTTTGTTCTGGGTATATATGAGCCCTGCTCATATATATCTTCCTTCCCCTGATCACATCGTAGCACTTTTTACTCTGTTTTTAGCACATTTTTTCTTGTCTTGATCGCATGGTACAACAACACGTCTGCTCGCTTTGAGAGCCTAATGCATTCCGATTCTGGATAGCGTGCCTTTTGTGAGGCCCGTCTTCTCCAATTTCAAACTTCCCACGTCCCAGTATCCATTTTTCAACTTTTGACCAATCAGAAAGCCGTTGCCATGGCAATTGACTTTGTTTGTTCGGAAATTCTTAACTAAGATTAGTTTCCCTTTTTATAAAAGGCGTTTCTGTATTCTGATGTGTCCTTTGCATTTTTACCTTTTATTTAATAACATATTTGACTTTATTTCTTCTCATTTAATTTAATTAACTTTTTAACATTCTTAATCCAAAGTTCGACTGTAGCGCTTTCGTTTCGTAGTGACAAGATTTATAATCAATGCCCTAAGCGGATTTTTCCGAAATCAAATATGACTTCTTCTATTATAACCTAATTTCTTAGGCTATTACACTTTAACATTTAATCTTTACTTTTACATAAATACTATTTTCCCTAGCTAGGCCTAATTTACTTTCCTCACATCTTAATTTACATTCTTTATTCCTGATTATTTTTAAGTACAATTATTTTAATAGCCGGCATCTAGGCCTAGTTTGTTATACTACACAATTACCGTCTTTTTTTGTTTACATAATTTAGGCTATCCACTTTGAAGTGATAATTTTTCTTATTGCTTATAATTTATGTTTTTTAAGTCTAAAGTTATTTCTAATTTTCTTCATTTTACTATTATTTACCCTAGTTTTAATATTATTATTATTATAATGTTTTAAAATTTTTATATATAAATTTAGTCAATTATTTAACCCGGTTAGGTTTGATTCTGGTATTCTGTACAATTACCCAGATTCTTTGCATCGGACATTCTGGCCGCTGCAAAATTCCCCCCTTTTTAAATAAATGAAAATTTTGGTCCTTCTCTCCCTTGAAACAGATAAACATAATTAATAACATATTTGTGAAAAGTAACATTAACACTTATACTAGTTTATATTAAAATTTTCATATTCCTTTCATTAATCTACTATTCCTATTCATCTTCATAACTTAATTAATTTTACTAAAGTTCACAATTTACTCTCCTGTCCCTTTCACTCATATATATCATTGTCACATTAGTCACTTCACATGCTATTTACTCATTTATTACTCCTGTCCTTAGTCACATTCTTTTTTATTTAATCTTATTTCAAGTTTATATTAACTATACAATATTGTATATTGTAATCCTTATTTTACACATTCATTGTTGTTTAACACAACCTTTACTTTAATAGATTCGATGAATCCCGTTCATTTAACATATGGCTTTTTCTTTCACATTTAATACTGATTTTATATTATTTGTCCTATGTATTTGGATTATGTTACTGCTTTAATCTACTACTTAGATTTATTTTACATTTTTATTTTTATTATTTAACCGTTACTCCCTATGTCACTGATGGATCATTTTTTTTTTTTTTTTTACCTTGCCTTATTATCCTTTATTCTTTAACTATTTTCTTATTATCTGTCCAGCTTTATCTTTCTTTTTCTTCTTTCTCCTTTTCCAATTTCTTAACTTTCCCTTATTCTCCTTAAATCTACCTTTTATTTTTCTGTTTTTGACTTGTAATGAAATGAAGGTTCTTCTCGTATTTGGATTGGCTCTCATTTTAATTGACTTTCGAACTCTTGAATTAGTAAATGGGTTTTTCTTTTTTCTTTCTTTAATTTCAATTTCTTTCCTTTGGGTTATCTCTCCAGAATCTAAAGTCTTAGTCATGGGCTTCCGAGCTACTTGTTGGTTATTCATTTTAACCTCGTTGTTCCCCCCTTTTAATTGTTTCGACGCGACGTTTATATTTTTATTTATATTTATTTTCTTATTTATTATTTTTCCACTCACATTATTTCCCCTTTTTGGCACTATTTCGGCCTTACCTTGTTTATATTTTGGTTTGCTCTTAATCTCAGCTGCAGCTCTTCTTTCCATGTCCTTTGTTTCTTTATCTCCTGTTTTGACTCCCTCAGGTCTTAAATTTATTTCCTTATTTATTATATTTTCATTTTTGTTTTTTAATTTTTTGTTTTTGTTTAATTTTTCCTCTGTTTCATTTTTTATTTTTCTTTGATATTCGTTCGTTATATTTAAGATTTCCCCTTTACTTGTTTCTTGTCCATTTCCTCCTTCATTCATTCGGCAGTGCCCCTGCTTCTCGCACTGTCGCATTAACCCCTCCTTTTTGCTTTGATGCCCTATTGTTGATGCATCTTCTTTTTCCTGGGTTATCTTGCATATTTTTCGGACTTCTTCATTTTCCTCTGTCTTTTGTATTTTACTTTTAAAGTCCTGGTACACCATTTCCCCTTCTATTTTGAATGTCACAAAGCGTCTATCCATGTTTATCCGTGCCTTTAGGTCATACAGTGTGTTGCACCCCATAATCATCTCCGACCGAAGTTTGGAGACCACTATGAAGATGCAGTCCACTTTTATGCCTTTTTTTGTTAAGGGAATTAAGCATTGCCGGGTAACCTTTATTTGTGCAGTCTTAATGGCTGTTACAACTCCCACATTGTTGATGGGTAGTTCCAGGAACTTAAGCCCATGCAACTTGAGGTTGTTGTAAGCCTTTTCTTGAATGACTGACACGTCTGCACCCGTGTCAATCTCTACCTCTATAGAGTGCCCTTCTACCTCACAGTCAATTACAGGGCATGTTTCTTTCTTCTGGTTACCTTCGCCAATCTCCTTGTCCTCTTCTAACAATTCAGCACGAATATCAAGAGATAGTCCACCAACTCTACGCTCTTGATTTTGGTGTACTTCATTGTTATTTTCCTGTTGTATTGTTTTTTTATTTTTGTTCTTTAGGTCTTCCGCCTTTCCTTTATTTACTGTTCCCTGTTTCTCCGGGTAATATTTCCTATATTTTGTTTGTTGTTGGATCTCTAATGGTTGTCTCCTCTTTTCCTTCCTACCATTAGGGATCCTCTCATTTAGTTTTTTGATTGACCACTTGGCCCTGGATTTTGAGGTCTCTTTTCTTTTGTCTGTGGGCCTTCTTCCGTTTGGTTTTGTGGCCTGTACTCTGGCCTTTGTTGTTGCCACTGATTTTGCGGCCTATTTCTTGGTCCCTCTCTTTGGTAGGGCCCCTGTCTCCCGTTTCCTCTCCCTTCTACCGGGTAAGGCTCTTGCCTCCAATTTCCCTTGTATCCGGGGTTTCTCATTTGGTGTGTAAACCCTCTCCTTTCAGGTTCCCGTTCCTCAGTCCTAGGCTGATTCCGGTTCCTGGTAGCCTCCTGCTCCATGTTCCTTCGGATGTATTTTACCGCCTCCTCTATGTCGGTAGCCGCCATCCCGGAACATCCAATATACATTCTGTTCCCATAATGCTTCATAATCTTCATAATTAACTCCGCCTGATTGTATGGCGGGGTTAGGTGTCTCGCCGTGTTCACCATTTTTAAGAAATAATTTACCATGTTGTTTGTGCCTCGATGGTATTCATATTTTCCATTTTCGATTCTTCCTCGAATTCTCTCTTGTGCATGAGATCCCCAAAAGTGGCTAAAGAATCTCTCCTTAACTTCATCATAATTTTCCTCCTCCATATTCATGGCCAACCACCATTCTTGTGCTGGTCCTTTAAGATGTCTCTCCATTATTTTCCTTTTTTGTCCTTCCTCCATGTCAGGATCAATTTCGGACATTATACCTTCTAGGTGTTTAATGAAATCAATAGGGTCTTCATCTTCCCTACCGTAGAATTCCTTCTTGCTTTTGTCTCCATTATCACCCATCTCAAACATCCTTGATTTAAACAAGGTAGCTATATTTATCCCTTCTCCCATATTCTTTATCTTATTCTCAACTACTTGTACCCTTCTTTCTACTTTTTTGACTTCTCCCTTAACTGTTTCTACAGTCTGTTTATTTTCACTGACTGTTACCTCTAAGTTATACATCTTTTCTATAGTTTCTTGGATTTTATTTCCCATTTCCTCATTCTTTCTTGTAATTCCTTCATTTATTTCCTCTATCCTCTTATTCGTGATTTCCCAAAGATTCTTAATTTCTTGTTTATCCTCCTCTCTTTCTTTCTTTCTTTCTACTTTTTCCTCCTCTCTTTCTTTCTTTCTTTGTTCCTCTATCATTTTTACTAATTCTTCTTGTTCCTTTATTCTCCCTTGTTTCTGTTCTTCCATCTCTTTTAATCTTTCCTGTTTTTGTTCCTCCATCTCTTTTAATCTTTCCTGTTTTTGTTCCTCCATCTCTTTTAATCTCTCCTGTTTTTGTTCCTCCATCATTTTTTTAAAAAACTCCATCATTTCAGATGGTTCTGTGTCTTTTCTCTGTCTTGTCGCCATCTTAAAGTCTCGTATTTAACTATCCTTTTATTCCCTTACTAACATCTCCTACTTCTATATTTTTACTATATACTGAGTATTTAATTAAATATTCATTTAGAATTGTGCTCGATGTGATCCGGTTCAGTGTTCCCTTGACCTTGTCTATCTAACGCCTATGTATTCTATTTACTTTCATTAATAACTAACATTATTATTTATATTATGCCCTACCGACACCTACTGAATTTTATTTTACTTAATTATTTCCTTTTAATTATTATTATTTATTCTAAGTTCTTTTTAATTTCATTTTTATTATAATTAACTCTTATTTAATTTAAAGAACTTCTTTGGTTTTCATTTTATGATTCCTATTATTTTTTACAATTTTAATTGAATTCTATTTAATTAATTTTGTTTCACTAGGCTCCTTAGTCGATTTAAATCTGTCTCTATTTGATGTTGACCCGATGTTACAATGTAAGCATCGAGCCTCAAACGTTGGGCGCCATACTTTTCTTACCTACTTACTTTTTATAACCTTTGCCGTTGTTTATTTCTCTTCCTCAATTGCTAAGTCAGTAAGAAAGTAATGGTTTATCCATTGACTACGAACCTAATTTCATAGACCTGTGCCTCAAGGAATAAACCTCTCAGAGGAACCAACCCCTGAATTTTTGATAAAACCAATTAGCCTCCGATAAGCCCTGTTCAAGCTCCTTTTCGGGTAGTGGAATCTTTGAGAGACACTTGTGATTTAAAGACTATACCTGGATACCTAGTGAACTTATCTTATCTAGAATGAAAACACAGCTAATTGGAAAATATACATTTTTATTTATTTGTTCCAAGGTTCAAATTAATTATTATTGTTTTTATTTAATTTCACAGGATTTTCTTGACTAATTATTTTTTCAAAATTTCATACAACTTGCCATTTAACTAAACATTATTATCTCCTTCTGTTTTTAAATTTTCTTATTATCATTAATTTTACATATAATTTAAACTATCAAAGTTACCATAATTAATTTTGTATATAATTTTGATTAGTAGAGTTAAATCTAACATATTTTAAAATCTGATTCTTTTTCAAACACTTAATATTACTATGTAATGCCTTTAGGCTAGGCCTTGAACAATTAACTTCTTTGGAAGTTATTCATTAGAAATTCACTTAGAAAAAGCCATATAAGATATACATCTTTATACTTAATCCATACATTCCCACAGCGATGGGAATGGAAAGTCAATTTTGAATCTTTATTACTTAAATTTGGGTAACCTAAGAGAGTTGACTAATCAGTCCCTTAGGTTATTCCCATCTTATTTAATTTTGAAATTAAGTTAATATAATTTGAAGTAAAATGTTATTTAAAAAAGAATAATTAAATTGATTATATAACCTTGTACTGTAGAAATCTTTTTATCTTCATTAATGTTGTCATCTGTCGGTCCTGTTACAGCTTCAAGGGTCTTGGTAGGTAGGCGTCTCTCCATAATTTCGGTCAATCTTCTTATTTTCTTTAATTTTGCATTTTGGTGGTCGAAATTTTGTTCTGGGTATATATGAGCCCTGCTCATATATATCTTCCTTCCCCTGATCACATCGTAGCACTTTTTACTCTGTTTTTAGCACATTTTTTCTTGTCTTGATCGCATGGTACAACAACACGTCTGCTCGCTTTGAGAGCCTAATGCATTCCGATTCTGGATAGCGTGCCTTTTGTGAGGCCCGTCTTCTCCAATTTCAAACTTCCCACGTCCCAGTATCCATTTTTCAACTTTTGACCAATCAGAAAGCCGTTGCCATGGCAATTGACTTTGTTTGTTCGGAAATTCTTAACTAAGATTAGTTTCCCTTTTTATAAAAGGCGTTTCTGTATTCTGATGTGTCCTTTGCATTTTTACCTTTTATTTAATAACATATTTGACTTTATTTCTTCTCATTTAATTTAATTAACTTTTTAACATTCTTAATCCAAAGTTCGACTGTAGCGCTTTCGTTTCGTAGTGACAAGATTTATAATCAATGCCCTAAGCGGATTTTTCCGAAATCAAATATGACTTCTTCTATTATAACCTAATTTCTTAGGCTATTACACTTTAACATTTAATCTTTACTTTTACATAAATACTATTTTCCCTAGCTAGGCCTAATTTACTTTCCTCACATCTTAATTTACATTCTTTATTCCTGATTATTTTTAAGTACAATTATTTTAATAGCCGGCATCTAGGCCTAGTTTGTTATACTACACAATTACCGTCTTTTTTTGTTTACATAATTTAGGCTATCCACTTTGAAGTGATAATTTTTCTTATTGCTTATAATTTATGTTTTTTAAGTCTAAAGTTATTTCTAATTTTCTTCATTTTACTATTATTTACCCTAGTTTTAATATTATTATTATTATAATGTTTTAAAATTTTTATATATAAATTTAGTCAATTATTTAACCCGGTTAGGTTTGATTCTGGTATTCTGTACAATTACCCAGATTCTTTGCATCGGACATTCTGGCCGCTGCATTCTGAACACACCATACTTATCAGGATTGGTAGATAAGTATATAAGCCACAAATTGGAAAATTTTATTTCCCCCCCGGTTCGACTTGAGAGTTTCAGACTGTTAATAGTATTAACCTCTGATGCATTAACCGCCAGACCGTTATGCATATCCCCCAATACATTCTTAGAGCAAATATCTTCGACTCTAGATATTTACCTCAAACCAATCACGTCCTATAATATAGTCTTCATTATCATCATCATCGTTCTCTTCTTCATAATTAGACAGGTTCAGATTATGTTAATTTTGTATCTCATGTATTTGCAACAACTCTGTCGAATTAGTTTAAAGTACAATTATTTAAATATAAATATTTTGTAAACTCGCGTCAAGACTTTCAGATTTCTGCCAGACACATGGATCGTAATAGCTTGTAGAGAAACATCACAGTTTTTTAGAAGTCTTACAGGACAGCCATTCTTAATAGAAACAATCCTGATTTTATTACATTTACTGCTCGTTTATAAATTTGTTGTTTGTCAAACTCACGTTAGATCGAGAAGTCTAAACAATCAAGCAATACAAGAAGCGCATTTCATTCATGGATGGAATTAGAAAAGGACTCACTGCGAGGAATATAGATGGCTGTCTGCATTGCTTTTGCTATTCGCTCTAATATCATGGTTAGAATAGCGAAATACTTTCAATAAAGTTAATAGGATAAGAATTAGCTTTTTTAAGGAAAAAATACATATTGTCATCTATTTAGGAAGTAGATTTTAGACTAGTAACATCGAATCACTTACCTCATTGTGTCCTTTGAAAATAAATTTTACTGTAAGTTTGTGCACTTAGTTTCGTATTAAAATTGAACGGAAGGTTGGCTAGTACTCACGTTTTAATAGGTAACAAAACAGTACAACAGTATCATTGTAGTTAAAACATAGTAACTATAAGAAGCTATTTAAAACAATTATTTTTGTAAATATCAATTATAAATACCTCGCCAAAATTGCATTAGAGCATTTACCTTGGTTACACAGAAACTCCTCAGGAACACATTTAACAAAGTAAAAAGGTTCATATGAACCAAATATTAAAATTTGAATAAAAACGTTTCTTAATAAAACGGAGATATTTGTTATACTGAGTTACATATTCAAAAACTATCCCTTTAGGATAGTTTAAAAAATATATTATTTGCTACGATAAGCTATTGCTTAATAACAACTGTTATAAGCTGTTGATAAGCTATGATAACTTGTTGCCATGTGAAGGTGCCATCATTTGTTATTGAATAGCAGGGACAAAGGAAGACGTGTTTCACTTTTCTCTTGATCTGTTTACTTCTACCGCATTAGTACACCTTTTTAACCGGACGATGTGTACCTATATTGTAACTTAGATATTTTAATGTAGTAGATCAGAGATCTTTTTTATTGAACTCATTGATTTCATAAAAGTTTATACGTGCTGCAAAGTCTGGTTATAAAGGACTGCTTCAAAACTTAAATATATGGGCGTCAGTACCAGGTTTTAAGATGATGTATTACATTATAGGAGATATCTCGTTATAGGGTACAGTAAAACCTCCCACTTCCGGATTCTCTGATATCCGGACCTAATATGAAAATAAAGTAAGCATCTTTATTCTGCAAATTGTCTTTTGATCGGGCTAGTTCCCTGACGCCAGCAGTTGGCTCTTTCTTCTTTCCCGACTCTTCCAGTCGTGTTGAAGTCACCGTATTATTCAGTTCACTAGTACTCTACAGATTGGTGTATTACCTAATCTTAATCAGTTGTGTTTGTGTGACCGTGTCGTTCCGCTTACATATGGTAAACATGTTTTTTTGTGTAACTATGTAATTTAGTTAGTTATTCTATCTATAAATGTAATCTAGAATATACAGTATGGCGGTATTATTGTTTAAACTGTGATTTTAAACTGGGTAAATGAGGGTGGAGTTCATGAGTTTACTACTAGTGATGTTACAGACAGTGGACACACAGCCAGCGCCTGCCGAAGATGAGGAAAGAAAAAGAACTCATCTACTCTTTCGAAGATGGAGGGATATTTGATCAATAAATCTGTTCAACGAAACAAGCTAACCACCATTACATCATTATTACCAAAACTGATAATTGATGTACATATCTATGTTCAGCACAGTATTAAGTAAATTCAAGCAATTAAATTTAACGTTTAGTTCAGTATTACTATTAAAATATAAATACAATTATCAATAATTGTAACGTATTTACTTAAAACAATTATACACCTACTCCCAATAGGAATGGTTGTGCTTATGAAGTGTACAAACGTACATTCCTACGTCACCACTCACATATCCGAATTTTTGTTATCCAGATTGGGCAGGTGATTCATTGATCAGAATATGAAAGGTTTTACTATACTTTACATCAAAATAAACCTGGCATTATAATCATATACAACGACTATAATTCAACGCTTTCTAAAAACATGCTATTTGAAATCATCCCTTCAGTATTTTAGTTTAATTAGTGAAATATCGAGGGCTGTTTATTGTCTGTGTTATAATCGGCTGTGAGACAAAGACTGTTCTTTTTGAAAGTGAAATGGGGCATAAAAGAAGTTGAAACAATACGAGTGGTTACACAGAGTAACTAGAATTGCGACTTTAAGTTATATAACAGAATAGGTATGCTATGTGTTTGGATTTCCACAGTCCAGCGTGTGAAAACACACCCCTCAAAGAATCCATCCACGAACTCTAGGTCCTCGACCGGGTGACCAGTGGCCTTGGTGCCCAGACCCGTGGTAAGAGTTTGTAATAGATCGAAGGTCTCACCGTAAGGCGTGTTCTGGATACCTACCCCTCCCATATTACAGAACGATATTGTAAACAAACACCTACGACTTCGAATCCTTTCCCTTATCTACTCAGGACTAGTAAAATCTTCGAAGCTGCCAGTTTTTTCTTATCTTCAATGTCCCATCTGATTGGTTAGATGTAGGTAGTGGTATCGGACTTTTATCCACTTTTGATTACCCTTACCTAAAGCACCATAGACTAGAGCTATTGGGGAGCACATCCAAGCCTGTTGAACCGTAAGAGCATGTGGATGGTCATATATATTTACTGTCACAAGGGCTTAGTTTTGATACAAATATCGAAGGTATGTTTTTCTTTGTAGTTTTAAGACGATCGGCCAATATGACTATCACTGTTCACTCTATAAAGTATAGGAAACGCTGTAAGGGGAATTACGGTAAAGAACTAAACCTTCTGGTAAAAGATTAAGGAAGGATATTAAGGCACTAGTTGTGTAGGACAGCGTACCCGGAGCAGTCCTAGTCTGTATAGCGTGAGAAAGAGGTCTGCCCGTTGTACTTTTGTTTTCAGTCCGGTAAACTTTTGTTTTTGTTCAGTGAATTCCAGTGTTTTATCTTGATTATTTTATTGTTCAAAATGATGTGAATTTGATGTTAGAGCATATAGCTCAAATATCTAAACACTTCCTCATCACATCTTAGCACTTTATCAGTTGTACAGCACATTTGGACTTATATCTTCGAGAACACAAACTTACGACCGACATGATTGATTGCAATGTTTACTAATTTTGTTTTAATTAGTTAAAATTCTTATAATGTAAGTCGTTTTAGCCTAAGTACCTAACGTATATATAATTATCTATTTTTGCAACAGACAATTTGGCAGTTTACAATCAGCCTATAATTATTCTACTTGGGATTTATCTGATGGGATATTTACTGCGATATTATACATGACCACCTCTTGACCATGCAGTTATTGGCTACAGTCGAGCAGTTATTTTGAATAGCAACAATATGTTTCATTTATTCTTCATAAAATATTCTGTACTTAATAAATAAAGTCACAATAAAAGCTGAATTAAAGAGTCAATGCCGTGATGATCACAGATAACTACCTCGCATCACGCAATCCCAACGGCCCTATAAGGGAAATATTTCTATTTTATTTACAGCGTAAAAGTACTTTGAGGTTAGTTTGTGTGTGCTTTGAACAGTTAAAGTAATTACTTTGTCCTGCAGTAAATGCAATGTTTGTGTAATGCATACTTTCACTAATATACCATAGATCACGCTTTCAATGTGCTGCACATACGTCCGGATATATTATAGTGTTTGCTAGTTGGCTTACTTATTATCCCCCGTTTCGTCTGCTTCTACACTTTTCTTAAGTCTCGGATTGTTTAAATCTAGTTGAATTGTTCTTATATATATATATATATATATATATATATATATATATATATATATATATATATATATGTGTGTGTGTATATATATATAATATATATATATATATATATATATATATATATACATATATATATATATACATATATATATATATATATATATATATATATATATATATATATATATATATAGATATATATATACACACACATATATATATATATATTTCTTTCTTCAATGTTTATATTTTTTAATTGTATCCGAATAATGCAGATGTTTTTAATATCTCGTCTTAGATATTTCAGTCATTTAAGGAAGTTTGACTTTTATGGTTTAAATATTTAATTCACTACTTCCTTTATAAGTTGTAAGATTTCAACAATATATATATATATATATATATATATATATATATATATATATATATATTTCTCTTGATATTCAACTCTTAGTCTTTGTTGCAGTCTTGCGTTATTATATGAGCTGAGTGTTCCTGCTTAAATGACGAACTCCACAATCATGTCCAATCAATCAAATTTAGTATATATATATATATATATATATATATATATATATATATATATATATGTGTATGTATATATATATATATATATATATATATATATATATATATATATATATATATATATTTATATATATATATACCTCAATTTCAAATTTCAGCTTTGATTGTGAAAAAAATTAGAACTATTTACATAATATAAAAATTGACGTATTATGGTAGACGTATTGTGATATTTAATAGACTGTGACTTTTGCAAACAACTTGCTCGTCAGTATTGAAAGTTGTGCACTTGGCTGAATTACAATTTGTCATCGAGGGAGTCCCCACGTCACATTCACACCCCTATAGTCTCACCAGGGCACTTAACCTCCCCGACTCATTGTTAGGGAGGAGTGTTTTCGTGTGGTTCACAATGCATCGCAAAGATACACTGCGCCTTCCGATGAACAAACCGTAAATCTAATTGTAGAATTTATTGTGCGGGATTCCCTAATACCATGGCTCTAATTAACCTTATGTTCGTTTCTGTGTTTTATGTTTTAATACAACTGGAAAATTATTCATAATGCCTTTATTACAATTATAAAACAAATTTTGGTGTTCGTTGAAATATTTATTCCTGTTTCACACAAAGCTTCTTGTGGCTTTCAGGGTTTTACTTGAATATTTATTTCTAATAGGGTTGAGCTTCTATATATCTTGAATAACGTAAACCGTATTTTTAAGTTATTTAAACCTCATATATAATCACTTAAAATTCAAACCTGCCTATGAAACAATTCGTCATTAAGGCGAAAACTATTTAAAACCTCTCACTGATACCCCGAATGTTTTGAACAAGATTCAATATCATTTAAACCACGAAAATAAAAAGAAATTAAGGTAATTTTATAAAACAAAACAGTATTTCACATTACAATAAAGGAATATAGTTATGGCGTGAGTTTTTCTTTTGCATTATTATACATACCAAATGGGTATTTGCATCATTTTTAGCCAACGAAGTAAAGTGATAAATTCGCAAAGGCATCTCTGACACAGAAACAAAGACCTTTGATCAGAAATTCCTTATTTATATTATGAAATATCTATTGCATATTCTGGCGTTGGATTATCATGAATGCCAGTGATATGTTTTCAACTAAATTTATATTTATATAACACTTGAAACAATATTAATATTTAGTAGGATTAATATGTTTTGAATTAGACCTAAACAAATTATTATTGCCCGAAATTGAAGTTGTTTATATACTTTATTTTTACATGAGCTGGATTGCCTGATTTTTAAAAATAACTTCTGGCTCACAGTAAATGTCTTCACCAGCTCTAAATTCTCCCAGAACTCGTTTTCAGCAATAGTAACACTACGTTATTCACACCCACTCTTCTCCTTCGATATATGTGTTGCTTATGTGAAATCATTTAAGTGCCACATAACGTCTCCCCACCGATCCATTAACTTCAGAAAATAAATTTAGCTAATAACTTCATAAAATGAATTCTGTAAATGCTCTTCGTGAGCAAATTCTATTAAATAGGGAGGTTTTGTGTTTCAGTTCAGATCTGCCGAGAAAAGTAGCAGTTCCATATCACATTCAGTTCATTTTAAATCCCTCCTGTCTAAAAATGGAATAAAGTTTGTGAACCCGAGAAAATATATTCCCAGAAAAAAATATTTCTTCAGAAAAATATCTAAAAGTTTTCTGGATTTAAAAAGTAAAGCTAAAGATTTTGTAATAAATAGAAGGATCATTGCAAGTAATTTTAAGTAAGATAGTCAATAATTTCGTTTTAGTTTTCTACCCGATACTACTAGACGTGACCGATGCCGACAACCGAGGAAACACGAAAAGAGCCGAGCGTACAATAGATGTAACACTCGTAGATTCAGCAAGACAGCAGCAGCCCTGAATTGATGCGCTGACAACAAAGAATTTACTGCTTATTCATAGGTAATACCCTTCTTTATTCTACGATCTAATGACACTATTATGAGTGTATTTCATCGCCTACTTAAAAATAATGTTGGTCTTAATTTTACAAACTTTGGTAATTATCAGCTCATCTACAGACGAGCGCAAGCTTAGCCACTGTTTTTTGAGAGTCAGTTAATATGTCTTTTGCATCAATGATCGTTGACAGCAATATGGCTGTTTATTTCAACATGCAGGCTAATAAACCTCACAACATTTGTTATGTTTTTAAAATATATGTTTATAGTTTTCTGCAATTAAGGATATAATGAGTTGATTCCTCTTTGAGCACTCGGTAGATTGTAAGCCTACTTCAGGACACGACTCAGCAGATGTGACACCATGGTTTTTATGCCCTATCATATGTATCTACACAATTCTGTACTCATAATATTTGGTTACTTTAAAACTACAAATCATCCAACGACAGGCTTACCTCAGCATATTTCTTTCATGAAACCTAATTACTTGATACCAGTAGTAGTTCTTTGCAATTAAAGTAGACTATTGTTGCTCTTATAACGTTTTAAAAACCGATATAATTTTCTTAATTGCAGACCCAACTAATTTTATTTTACACCATAGTCAATATTTGTCATTCTACACTCGTAACACTAACAATACAATAAGTACAATAGCATTAACAACCCAATACAAAAGGTATTTTTTAACTCGAAAAATAAGGTTTCATCCTTAATTTATATTTTTCATTTTCACCTTATTTCAATCCATAAAAACACATACAGGTAAAATTAACTGTTCATTAGGTCAGGTTCTTCTTAAATTTTTCACTTCAACTATCTTGTTCTTTCAAGTTGTTAGAACCTTTCCTAATGGAACTCTTATGTTTCGAACCAACTCCTTTGGCTTATATCATAGGAAAGTACTTATCAAAAAACGTTCTACACTGAATCGAAGTTCTACCTATCTCTACGGAGTCCCCAAGGGCTATCGATGCCATTTCTTCCCCAATCATTACTAGCTTCTAATCAGACTTTTCCTTTTTTATTTTAATTGTTGTTTTTAAAATATTCAATCGTCTATAATAAACCATATTAAGGTTTTGAAAAACTATAATTATTCTTTAAAATATTTCAATCTGACCAATATCTGTGACAGTGATATTTGAATATTAAACCTTTGCGCTGCTATGACGCACCTATTGTAAGACTGTCAACCGTTATAGTGAGTAATAAATACACAAACACCTCTTAACCACAAACTTTCTTTATTTTACCCTTATGTAGATTTCAGTTACAAAGTAACCATCCTCAGAGGGATAACATACAAAGACTGATTAACGCTAGAAAAATACCTTATTTAGGTATGATCAACATCCTAATATTATATTTACTTAAAAAATTGAAAAAGATAAACGTTTACCGTTTCTTGATGTTTATTGTATTAGAAATAGAGATAAAATAGTTTTTGATCTTTATAGAAAGCCAACATCCAATGATAGATTTATTCCAAACGAATCTAACCATTGTAACCAACAAAAGTTTGCAGCTTTCAATTCTTTAGTTAATAGGTTGATTAATATTCTGTTGGGTAAAAGACGTTTTGATATTGAATTAGAACATATTAAATGTACAGCAGAATTTAATGGTTATGAACGAAACATTATTGATAATATCCTTAGAAAGCAAAAGATTAGGATTTTTTAGAAGAAATTAACATTACCTTTGGAAACTAAAGAAGAACGCCGTTTTATTAGTTTACCTTTTGACAAAGTTTTAATCAAAGGACTGGAGGGAATTTTTAAGAATGTTAAATTGAGAGTTGCGTATAAAAATCATAATAACCTTAAAAATTTATTAGGTAATGCAAAAGATAAATTCGAAACACTTGATAAATCACGGATTTACCAAGTTAATTGTAAGGATTGTGATAAAATGTATATCGGGCAGACAAGACGAAAAGTAATAAATAGATTTAAGGAACATATTAGGGATATTAAATACCAAAGATCTGATAAGTCTAGTATTCCTGACCATATTTTAGAGACCAATCACAATCTAGATGTTATTAATGTCAAGTTAATTAAGAATGTTAGACCTAATAAGTTGTTAAATAGTTTCGAAAGTTTAAAAATTAGTAAACATAAACCTGAAAATTTATTAAATTCTGATAGAGGTCCTATTCCTCATTCAATTTTATATTCATTTGTTAAATAGGATTATGATTTTTATATTAAATTTTGTGTTGGTTATATTTTCAAAAAAAAAACAATTTTAATTATGTATTTATTGTATATTTAAGTTATATTTTAGTAAGTTGACGTAAGATATCTTGCTTTCACTCGATGGGTGTGGCTACGCCTTGTTTAACAGGTGGGGCCGCAGCGGTCGGAGTGGGAGTGACTAGTTCTCTAGATTATAAATTAGGTATTTTTCTAGCGTTAATCAGTCTTTGTATGTTATCCCTCTGAGGATGGTTACTTTGTAACTGAAATGTACATAAGGGTAAAATAAAGAAAGTTTGTGGTTAAGAGGTTTTTGTGTATTTATTATTAAATTCAACCACAGTATATTCCTAATAAATAATAAATAGTTATAGTAAGAAATCCATAAGAATAATATATATATTGTATATCATCAATTCAAAGTTGAAATTGTTTAGCACCCGGGTCGATTTAGCCTTCGATATTGAGTACCAAGGTTTAAACTACGGTAGTAAATGGTTGAAGTTGTGCTGGGCACTTGGTCTCTCTTCAGGACAATATGACCCAAAGTAGTGCAAATACAGTCCGCTCCCCTCCCTAACTAATGTGATTTAAATTACAATAAAACTAAAATTAGAAACAAATAGATATTTATTAATTTTATATTTGATTTATTATTTTTTTTGTGGCGACCATGTTTAGTCACTTTAAGTAAATCTCTAAGTATATGTACACTGAAAATATCTGATATTAACCTAATAGAAAGTTCTGTGTTGTTACATAATAAAGTAGGGCTTTGCAGCTTTTAAAAAGATAAGGCAAAAATGTGGTGAAGAATAAATAAGAAAAGTAATTGTCAGTAGTGGAGTCATCGCCTATTGGATAAAGGGAGTTCATTTATTGAATTACAAGCGAGAACACTAGTTCTTCTAGCCACAGTATAAGAGGATATGAAAATACTCAAATGTTTACAAACTATATCTAACGTAATTTAGCAATATTTTTATTTAATTTCGTTACAAATCTCCGCTTTAGTAATATATTCCTTACTAAGAGAATTACCCTAGTGCCCTTTTCACTTCTCTATTGTCACACCTGAGCACCTAAAATTGCCGGCCCATTGTTTGTCCCCAAAACGTGTGTTTCTGGTTCACAATGTACATTTGTGGCGGTGAGTAGTGAGCGCTATTATGCAGGCACAATGCTCTCTGGAAGGTTGCTTGTTGCTAATTGTTTCTGTCACCATTGTACTTTAACACTTGTGTGGGTGCATTATCACTCGTATAATGGCTTCCGATATTTCATTCATGGCTTCACGATTATTTGTTCATTGAATTCATTATCATACAGGCTTTAAAGTTTCATTTGAATAAACCTTTTTTTCTGCTATTGTATAAGATGGTTATTTTTGTTTTTGTTTTTATTTAAGTGGAACTCATTTTTAAATATTTTAAAAATCAAGAAACTTCAATTCTAAAAATGATTTATAGGAAGACATTTTCTTAATATTGCAGCAAATATATTAATTTCATAACGATATTTTGTCCTTGTTCTTATGGATGGTGCTGTGCTATATTGGTTTAGAGATTTCATATTATTATAATAGTTATTTTGAAAAATACTTTTTTTTACATAACATTGTTAGCCATTTGTTTCTGCTTGGACAGAGCTGATTTTTAAATACTATTTATTGTATATTTGTCTCAGCTTTTTAAAAGTTTTATGAAAATAAATCTTCATAAAATTACAACTTCAACATTTCCTAATCGATTTTCTCGGAGTTGCTTTGCAAGCTACTGTGCTTTATCAACCTTATACAAAATTGTGCAAGCTAAGGTGATGCTCAGAAAATTACACTTCAAAAGTCTTTGTCAATCAGGTTATACAGAAAACGAAAATATTCAAAACGTTAGAGTGACTGTAGGGAAACCTAATTAGTTTTTAGTGTCATAATGAAAAAAAAATCGGAAAGTTATTGGCCTATCTGATATGGATCCCCAAAAGTATATATACTAGGAGAATTGCATTCAGTCAGACACTATGTTCTAAACCGATCATCCAGTGACATTATTATCGACCACGAAGGAGAAGAAAGGTTTATAATGTAGGTATGATTACATTAGAACTTAAACCTTTTGTGCAGATAGAGTCAGGGAATAGGATGACATCAATTGAGTGAAATTGCGGATCCGAATTACACCTACTCTTTTTCAGGATCGTAAAAACTTATCCGCTTGATACATCTCCTTGAAAGGAAAAAATGAGCAAAGGTAAATAAACTAGGCAGGATCAAGGAAAGGGCATGAGCATCTGCTGGTAATAATAAAAATTTTATATCATCGTTTGAGCAGGGTCTGAAGTAATATCATATTTTCTATGCGTTGGGTATTTGTGGAGAAACGGTCAAATTAACCCCTAGTACTGAGGAATATATATATATATATAGCATCGCGTGAGAAGGATTTCTTACCTGAATTATACTTATTCTCAAGCAGGGTGATGGAAGGTGTCTACGCGCCTTGGATGGAAGGTGTCTACCCGCCTTGGATGGAAGGTGTCTACCCGCTAGAACTGCATCCCTTTGTTGGAGACAGAATGAAACAATACCATGGAAAACAATGTTAATGATATTAAATCGCTAACTCAATCAAAAGTTGTTAGTTTTTCCGTTTAATACATTACATGGAACGCTTCTGTTTCTGACAGTTGTAGGTGTTGAAAAGTCCACACAGTTACTGCGTCTCCTCCCTGTTTTCTTAGTATGTGCAATACTCACATCCTATATTTTGTACCTACTATTTTTGAGAACCCATTATATATGTAAACTCGTCATCTCTGAAAACCCACTATATCTGTAAACCTACAATTCTTATATTACCAATCTCTCTAAGCCCATATTAGATGTAAACGTATTATTCCAGTGGACACAGTAACACTTTAAACACACTATCTTTGTAATATAATTATTTAGTGAAAACTCTATCTCTGAAAACACCCTATCATTGTCAACTCAATTTCTCAGTAAAGAACAATATATCTCTGTAGGACCCCATTCTCTTCAAACTCAATATCTCTGAAGGCTCATAATATCCTAAAACCCAATACCTCTATAAAATCAATACCTCTGTTAACCCACTATTTCTTTATTGCCACTATATATTCAAGCCCACTGGAAGCCAAATTTTGTAGAGCTACTATCTCTGTCATCCCACTACCTCTGTAATCTTACTATCTCTGTAATCAGATTATCTATCTAAACCGACTATGTAAGTAAATCCATTATATCTGTAGCCTCAATAACACTGTAAACCCACCATCTCTCTAATATCACTATCTCTGGAAACCCTCTATCTCTGCAAAAACACTATCACTCTAAACCTATTTTCACTGTAAATCCAATATCTCTGTAGGACAATTATCTCTGTAGGTCCAAAACATTTGTAAACTCATAGTCGCTGTAAAATCTCTTTAGTCCCACAATCTCTGTAGTCTTACTATCTACTGAAATTTTTTACAGAGTACAGTAGCGTAATTATGATAAATAAATAGCATCAACAGAAGGTTATAAACATTCTAGGAAAAAGGAAACAGTACACCTAATATCGCGATGGCCCATCAGATGTGAAATTAACAGAAAGATTGTGTCCAATTATTGATATAGAAACGTTGTTTATGAAAGCATTTTTTATATAGAAATTCATAATGCAGGATTTATATATGCCAGACGTATTTACAAAGTATTTTGCTATAAAACACAGCTTTTAACATCATAACTCTTAAGTACTTCCTGTTAACAGGAATGATAGATAGGTTCTTCTTATTCCGCATCCAATCAGACCTATCTACTCAGCATCTACTTAGAAACCTCACATAAGTTGGCGGGAGAGAGCCTACTTGTATAACCTAATAAAAAAACAACGCCTGTATGCCATTTTTTTGATGTTATATTTCGCCATTCTTAGATATATAATCTGTTCTTTTATTAATTTGTCAACAGTCAAACAGTCACATGCCATTTCGTAATCGTAAAAACTTTGAAAACTTTCGATTTTTATAAACCTAAATAAAATATATCAAATTACTAGGGTGTGCTAGAAATTTAACTCCGTTCATTGCAAAACCCAATAACAAGAGCATATAATTTGTAAACTTATATTTTATTTATCTGTTTATTTATGGAACTTTTTACCGTGCACTTGATAAGAATTAAACTAAATCTGATTATTTTTGCGCATTTTGAAAGCCTTACTTTTGGGATATCGAGGTCTACTCGCAAAATACAACAAATAAATTACCCGAAAAAATATTTTTTTCTCAATCAAGATGACCGGATTGCCCCTTAAATTTCTGAAAGCCATACACGCGCATAAAATAGAGTGAATTAAAAAAACGTTCTTTTTGACTACACTTAGAGGATATTTTATTGTTATGTTTAATTACTTCATGTACTCGTATAACAATGACGACCCTTTTTTCTACCGTATTCTATGGAGTATGGAACGGGGTAGAGCCGCCTTACTTACTCATCTACTCAGCCTAATTCATCCTAGATGCTGAAAACCAAAAACAATTTTTAATTAATGATAGTGTTTTTGAGATTTGAAAAAAGAATTTCAAGTTTCGTACTTCCGAACTATACACACTTGATCACTCAGCCACGTAAATCTCTCCCACATTCGCAATAAAATATCCTTTGTATTCATAAATACCTTTGATTAAATTTAATGCTAACAAATCATTTAATACTACAGCTTTTATTACTAGTAAAGAAGCCCACATAACTTATATACATGATTAGGTTACAACCTTACTATGACATATTATTCATTGTTTCATTACCATAAATAATAGGCCTACTAAAACGAATTCAATATGAAGCTTATAGATCGAATTTGTTTATCTAATTTTTATAGTGAAAACGTATTCTAGAACGACAGACGCTTTTAAAGACACAATTTGAATAGAATTTCTCAAATCAGATTTGCCAGTCATCAATTTTCTCAACACCTTCATATAAACCCTTTAACTAGGTTTTTCAATCAAGTTTTCTGTCAGGCAGAACCAGGACTGCCAATCTAATATCGACAATTCACCGCCATGCTGCACATGGATTGTCGATGAATGTTACTCGATTTTTATTTAATTTATTTCCTAATTTAAATTTCCAAATACATATGTTTTTTAACAAATGTTTCTGTTAAAATGGGAAAATTATTTTGTGTCTTTTCATTAAATTTGTACTATAAGGTTTTTTTTTTAATATTTACTAGTTTTATATTTTATTTTCATAGAATGAACATATATTTAAAATTTGGAATCATACATAATGCTCACATCAGTAATCCCTTGGTGTCAGTTTAAACCGGGATAAATGCAAGTAAATGACAAGTTTTCTTTAGTAAGCTACCCATCCTACTCAAAGCGATAATTTGCGATTATATGAAAAAGCGCCAAGCGATAAAATCCGTAATAGTGTAATGTACAAAATTAGTGGTCACAGTAGCTTTAGTGTAACTGCCTCTGGATGATATGTATTATTTCCAGTCAGGGACTACCGGGAGCAACCAGCGACTACAGATGGACAACAACTAGGACTACATGAAGGAGTTGAGATCTTGCCAAGCAAGTTCGATGTTACTCTATTACCTATGATTGTAAACACGCTCGCTCCCGTCACACTTCGAGAAACCTTATTCACTTAAAGGCTACAAAGGCAACCTTTTCACTTATATTTGGACTCCCTTGAAGTTTTATTTTCTATAAAAAGGGAACTAAGTAAAGCCAATTTTTCACCTCATTTCTAGTTTTAATGTAATTTACAATTTGTTTTATACTACAGGTTTGTATATCCCTTCATTATTACTTATTAACAATTGGAATTGCTTATAAATTTAATAAAATATATATTTATATCCTATTAAGTTATTTAATTTACCTTTTAAGGTATTCTTTTATTTCTCGAATCAATCTATAGTTTTTTTTTCTAACAATCCTAGTTATCCACTACTTTCTTTACCCATTTGCCAAACAAATCTTAACTTGAAGAATGTTTGGCGAAGTATTACCACTTTACTAACCTAGCCGATAATGAGTGACTACACTAAATTCATTATTATTTCGTTTCATCAAAATTACCTGCATTATATTTCATATAACAAATTATTTATCTTGTTATAATAACAATCATTAAAATATTATGCTCACTCAGAAATACAAATATCTAATTACAAGTGATGTTACTTTATATGAAAAGGATAATTAATAAATTACCTTTTCATTTCAAAAGTATAATTATTTAACTTTGTTCCATGCCAAATTTTCATTTATGACATCGTGTATATTGTATACAATTATTAAATTCTTTTAATATTACGCAAAGTACAGGATGATTAAAACTGGGTTTCGTTTTCTGCGCAATTAGCAAGGTATTTATGTGAGGTTAGAGTTATTGTTTGAATATCCATATCAAAACTTATTTATCCGTATCATAATTATTTTGACAATTAATAATAGTTATAGCCTACAATTATCAAAATGAAAGTTATATGTTATAAACCAAAATATATGATCATTTAATAGATGATTATTTACCGTACAATTAGTGTCATTTTTTAAGTTTACAATTTCTGTTTAAACTCAGTAATAATAACAATACCCATTTACCCAATCACAATTACCATTTATCATAAACTGTAATTAATAAAATGATTATTCATAACCCGTCTGTGTAACAAAAGTAAGTTTGAATTTATATTATAATATAACAACTTAACAAAACAAGATAACGATTGTATGTAGATCCAATTTCGAAAATTAAAAAAAATATGCTTTCACTAGCCTAAGAGGAATTTCTCTCACATGCTATTTATCTTAACTAAATTTTCAATTTTATTTATTACTGTTCGAAATAATTTGTCTATGCAGGAAGTCTGATGTTTAGAAAAAACTTCAGCATATTTTTAGATATCTTCTAATTATGAATTCTCTCTTATCTCGGCACGAAGTTTGTTAATCTTCTTTTAGTAATTCCTTATTTCAAATGAATCACCAGAGTTTTACATATTTTAATTTGGAATCACTGTTTAAGAAATTACATAATTTATAGTGCGTTCGAAAAGTTTACAAAGTTCAGCGTCTTTGATCTACTATTGGATTGTGCAAATCGGTCATTTTTTCGATATTTGAGCATAAAGCGAAAATATCTCAACTTCTCCAGATCAAATTTCCTTGGTGTGTTTACTTAATTCATATTTGATATAATTCTTTGATCACTAACAAAACACGCTACATCTTTTGATCCTTTTGAAATAATACTTGCACTGTTCCTCTAATTACCTCCATCTATAGTTGAGTAGTTCTAGCAAGCAGCTTGTTTATTTTCAATCTCGATCCTATTCTCATTAGATTTCCTAGAATTCTGTTTCCTTGACTTCTGTATTTTCCCGAAGCGTTGGTAAGTTTATGTCGTAGTTTTGCTAGGCCTAAACAATTCTAATGTCACAAGATTTACTTAATTACATCTTCTTATCTTCTGTAGTTTCCCGAATTGCAGGTAGCCTTATGTCATACCTCTGTTAGACTTACACAATCCTGTGTAACACAAGATTTGCCTTATTCCATCTTCTTATCTTCTGTAGCTTCCCGAAGCGCTAGTAGCCTTTTGTCGCACAACTGTTAGACTTACACAACGATGTATGCCACAGGATTTATTTAATTCCATCTTCTCACCTTCTGTAACTTCCCGAAGCGCTAGTAGGCTTATGTCGCAGTGCTGCTAGGCCTACACACTCCTGCATGTCACAAGTTTTACTTAATTCTATCTTCATACCTTCTGTAGTTAACAGATTGGTAAGGCCAAGTCAGATACCATTTTTTATTTAATTGACTTTATATTAAAAAAAAAATGTTGTATTTAGGCCTACATAAATAGGATATCATATATAGGATTTGACTTAATTATTTTAGGTGTTCCTGGACCTATTATATTTAGAGTTATATTAGCAGCAAAATATGTAGTTCGTCATTACAATTTTTTCTCCTGGGTAAAAGAAATATAATTATGCTGTCTAACATTTCCGTAAAACAGACATACACAAATTATCGAATTAAGTTAAGTTAGAAAAGTTGGTTCTGTGTATTTGAGATAACAGCGTGTCTAAGATATTTTGATTAAAGTAGTTTTTTCAAGAGAAAACGGAATTAAATACTTCTGGATGCGAAGAGAAGAAATGACGTTGTGCTGTGAAACATTCTTAGTGACGTGAAGAACAAAGCACAGTCGCATTCCAAGATTTCAATTTCACCCTTTCACCGCATTCCCTGAATATATTTCATTCACGATAACTGTAGCTTGGATTTACAATATTGCATTCCTATAGAAAATATTTTGCACGAAAAGTTTCAGATATTTCAATATAACATGTATCTTTTAGCTCCAAACATACGTTATCACTTACTGAGCAACATTCACTCAAATAGAAGGGTGAAAAAGGTAATCCCAAAGGATTTATCTACACCCTTCTACATCTCTGGTTATTCGCCGTCTCTTTCCTTTCTCTCTGAAAATGCAAAAAATGTTTATTTTCACAGTCTTTTCCTTTATATTTTGTAGAAAATGGTTGTTTTTCATTTCTTGCTGCCCCGAAACTAATGTTCGTTTTTTTACGTGGTATATAAGACGCTATTGGAATGTTTTGTTATCTATACAGTGTTATGCCTCTTCTTTCTATCCATTTAATATTTTCCCTCGTGTTTTCATTATAAAGAACATATTTTTTTAAATACATTTAGGCAATATAAAAGTCTACAAGTATTTTTCTCTTTATGTGTAGGTATTAAAATAAATAAATGAAAAGATATATAAGAACTAACACTGTTTAAACTTGGGATCTACGAGGGTGGTCCACAAAGTAACCGCCGTAAAAATTGTTAAAAGATATGATAAGAGCTTGAATTTGTATGGTGATTATGTAGGAAAGAAGAGAAAAGCTGTAGTATACAATGTATATAATACAATTTTTGTATCTCAACTGGTTTTTTTTTTATTTCAAAACGAAGGTCACTTTGTGCACCACCCTCTTACGTTTATTTGTTAAAAGTAAGAAACTGTTGTGCTAAGAGGGAATATCACTGGGTTTCTACAAGAAATATTTTCTAAAAGAAAAAGTATTCTCTATATAAGGTAAATGAAATAGAGCTGACTTTATTTGAAATATACTCTGATAAACGTGTAAGAAATATATTTATATCGTAGGAATAATGATTACTTTAGCGCTGGAAACTTTTCAATAAGCTTTAACAACTAAGCTTTGTTTCAGCGCACAGAAGTTTGTGATAATTTATTATTAATACCTCCAAAAAAACTTAAATTTGTACGAATAATGAATTTAAGCGATATAGGAAAACATCAAAAGAAAAACATAAAGCAAAAAGAACGAGCAAGGAGTTACTGACCGAAGCGTAACGAACGGATGAGACAGACTCTACAGCTGAACTTTACACATGATAAAATATAACAAACATAAAGACGTAAAAAGTTTATAGAATGGTTGAAGGGGTTAAGTACGTTCGTGAACTCTGTCAGTTATCGTTGTGTCGGGAGAGAAGCTGATCCAGGACGTAAATATTTGTATTCGTTGAAATGTTAGAAACATAACCCTGGTAAAAATAAGAAATTGGACTGTTAAATTGAATACGGTTGCAGTGACTACCACACACATCTTCAAGGACAAGTGAGTGATACAATGAGGGCTGTTACCATTTTAAAGTGTTTTCTATTACACTCTACCCAGGTCTGGGTTGGCTAAAATCCATGAAGAAGCTTCTGATTAATACATATTTATGTCTTATTTACATTTATATGTTATATACATTTATATCGTACGCATAAATATTTACATCATATTTATAAGGTGATAATTTATTTATAGATATATATAATTTATTTGTTGTTATTAATGTTTTATTCACATTTAAAACTACTTTACATTTATATGTTATTCATGAAAATGTATAGCTTTTTTACATCTTGTGTAAATATTTTAAAATCCTATTTTAACATATCCTATATATATATATATATATATATATATATATATATATATATATTATTCATAAATGTTTAAAACTCATTTTTATTTTATAAAATAAATTTACATTTTTATTTCATTCATGAATTTTATACACAAATGTTTTTACTCTGCCGTCGGAGGATTTAAAACAAATGAAATTATTAAAATTATTATTTAAATAGAATTTAAAATAATGAATGACGACAAATAATCCTTAACGTGCCGTCGGAGTGGTTAGAACTCACCGATTTAAGTTTATTGTTGCCGAGGGACCATCTGAGTTAAGGCAATGGCTGGCGTGCTATTACCACTGTGCGCGACTCTCACATACTTCGAATTAGGTTGGACTAGAGAAAGGCTTTAATAATCCCCGTTACTGTAAATAGGAGTCAGTAGTGGTAATGTGTGGGAATCTGGGGTTATCTGAAGTATGCAAGTTTAAAAAAGCGTTGAATAGAAGTCTCTATCCTCTAAAAGTAGGAAGCTATTACGTTAAGATACTATGGAGTAAATATATTGGTTATGAGTACGAAAGAGCATAAAAGCGACTAAGCTTTCTTATTAATAATTAGAAATACTGTTTTTTCAACATTTTATATTAATATACAATAACGCAAATTTCATATCTTTAAAAACAGAAGTAAAGTTTACGAACGCCACCTACACATTTTTAAATTTTTTTTACTATTCTTTTAAATTTTTACTTTTAAGAAACATTATTCTCCAATATATAAACAAAGTGTTTATAAATTATCTTAATGAATCAGGCACAAAAAAATTACTTCAAACAAATCCACATTAGAGCAATAAACCTAATTTGTAATAATATTTGCAAAAAGCATTATAGTTACAATTTGCGAAAACAGTTGCATAATATAAAACCACTTGGCAACTGAATCCTGATAAAAAGCCTACTTTAATCCTGAACATAAATAATTCCCACCAGCTGTAGGAATCCAATCTCAAAAAATCTGTCGCTCCGGAAGTTAGTTATTTCTTACAGGAAGCACAAAGCGAACGCAACAGAAGTAATAAAAAATCAAAGGAAATATTTAACTCTCCAATATATTATTATATTTTTAACTCTACAGTAAATATATATAATATATAAACCAGTTTTAGGGTCTATAAAATATACTATAAAGTTTAAGTCAGAAAAGATGAACAAAATAATAACTTTTTCAGGAATAATGTAATTGGAAATATTCTATAAATATATTCTTTGTAAAATGAGTCTGTTATTTGTTATGTTTCACAATAGTTAAATAAAAGCTCCAAACAACCATGTTTTATGTAAGCAGTGTAATGTATATATATATATATATATATATATATATATATATATATATATATATATATATATATTTGATGTAAGCATTGTTAGTTATGTATGGTAAGACCTTTAGAATAAATAGCTTTAAAGTGCGATTGTAAATTACTTCAAGTAGCTTTATACAATGTTTTGATTTAATTAACTTGAAATAATTACCTTACTACCGAAATAATTTGGTACAATTATTTCGAGCCTTACTCACCCCTATAGTTAAGTGAATAGGGGGTTTATTTTCGACATCGTGTAACTATATTAGCTTTTAAATTATTTTCAGTTTTACGATAGAAATTCATTTTAAAAATCTAAGTCCAATAATTAATAATGTTTCTGTTAATAAAGTTAAAAACATTGTAATTGTTTTACATATATTAAATTATACAATGACCCACGCCTTGTTACTACGAACCATTGCATCTCTTTAATTAAACAATATCTACTCTTCGTAACCTCTTTCTACTCTTCAAAGCCAGACATAACGCCTCTGTCAAATCGTCTTTAAATAATAAATGTAAATAAAATAGAGTTCTTTTTGTTATATGAACTCTTAATAATTCTAAGCTGCAGAAATATTTACAAATAAAATTTAGACGCCTTTATATTTTTAAAATTATAGAATTTTTAATGTTTAAATAAAAATGAGTTTGGACAGTCAAAAAATCTTCTAATATTGTAAAATAAAACTAACACAAAACTCACAAATAAAAATGTTATGTCAAAGATGCTTTATGCGGAAGCTAATGGTAATTCTACTTCTCAATAGGCCGTAGAACATTATCGAGAGACTGTATTTAGCCAGATGTTGAAGTTTAATTTTTTTTCAAACCATAAGTGTAGTTTTAGAATCACTACTGCGTGTAAGGCTCCACAAGAACGCTCTGCCTCAGGCTGCCGAAAGACATATTCTTGTAATTCCTTGTTAAAGTGGCCTCTAGCATCTTGGATCAGGAATTAGTCATCTATTGTGTACTGTAAAATAAAAACCTATTTTATTTATTCACAAATTGCTAATTAGTTCTAGTGTCACTAACGAAAACAGGTTTGTTAGAAAATCAATTATATATGGTTTATTATATTATTTACATCCATCAAATATATTTATAATGGTAATGCAAAAAATACACATATAAAACCTTTCTGCATAATTACAGTATATTCAGAGACAAGCAAAATGTTTTCAAATTTGTAAAAATGGAAATACTGAAATTTAGTTTTATTATTGTAAGTAAAACTTCAACGATATATTGAACTTATGGATTTGTAATTATTAAAAAATATAAATCTATATCTAAAAATAAAGATAGCTACACAACTTTAACATCCTATCCAGTTCGTTTCTTTGTAGAATTATTTCGTGATCGGTAACATTTAATATATATTTGTATCATCCTTAAAATTAAATAGATTTTATTTTAAATAAAAAAAAAAAAACTATTTACCCGAACAAGCTGTGTGAGGACGATTGACACGGCGGTAAAAGGATCTGTATAGAATTCACATATGGATTTCAAAACATTCAAAAATTAGATATACACAGGTAATATAAATATTGATGAAACAAAACTTTCTGTAAAGGTCAAACTGTTAAAGAAACTACTACAGATATGATGACGTTATAGTAAATAAAAAGCAAATAAAATACTGTTTCAAATTGCGAAAAGTAAAGTTAACTTGAAAGCAAATAGTAAATTAATTATTCTTAAAACTAAAACTATTTATAAAGTACAAGTATTCTAGAATTAGACAATAATTGAAAGCAAAAAAATTAAAATTAATAACAAATCAAATATGGGCTATAGTATATGAAACACGTAGAATCCAATATTTTGAAGGACTTAAAGTACTTTATGACGTCAGAAAGACCATTCTGAAAAAATTGATTTTTTTGTAAACTAATGTTTCAAATTTTTAACTGTTGCATATAAACTTGGCTTTAAATATAATTTTGAAACATAAACTTTACCTTTATGGTTTGCCGTTTAGACGTGAATATTTAGAAGAAAGAATGGTTGTCGTTATGGGTTACAGTTATAGATAACTATAGTGAAAAAACTTTCAAAATGTAGGCTTTTTTTTATTTGTTTCGATATTTTTATTTATTAATTGTTATTGGCTCACCCTTCTGTTGGCTACAATAGTGGGGTCGCACTACTTATAGAAGTCTTATTACTGTTAGTTTTTCAAATGTAGACAAGTACAAAGTTACCATCTACACCAGCATCCTTTAGGCACAATACAAAATCGATAGAGGTGGGTCTAGTAGAAGTACGTGACCCTGCTTTACTACAGACATGATATCCACTGTATTTGGGGGATACAGTGTACAAATAAGTATTTCAGCATACCTTGATCCTGTCTAAACCCAACCTTTCCTACGATTTGTATCTAGCTTGGTAATTACTGGTTTTTCTCCTTAAAAAATCTCCTCCCTTCGGTCATAATGTAGCCTTTCACAAATAGAGCTATGACACCCAGGATCTACAACGTAGTTATATCCAATATAGGCAATGGAGTGTTATGCCTAGCTCGACTCTGTCTAAATTCACCCTTTTATATGTTTTGTAGTTAATTTTGGTCCTAATGGCCAAGACGAGGTCCTCCTTAAAAGGACGTGACCCTGCTTAAGTAGAGCCATGATGGTGGGTTTTGCCCACCATAATACCGTCTAAGTTCATCCTTTCCTATTCCTTGAAACTATTTCGATTGTAGTACCTGATCTTCTTAAAACTATAACAAGTTTTCTATCTTGAACTACCACACGCTTTTTTATCACATTCTTTCATCACATCCTGATGTATTATTTTCCTTGTGGTCATTTTTCTGGCCAAATATATTTAGAATTTTGTTCAAATGTTCAAACCAGCTACACTTGAACGTTCCCTAACAATACTGTTTTCACAATTAAGTAGGCTTACCTAGCTTTGTTTCAATTTATTGCTTCCTTTAAAAACATGTCAGACTGCTACAGTTACTTTATAATAAAGCCCATCACCAGCGATTTTCGAAACTTTAATTTACTCAATACACTTCCAAAGTGCAAATTAAAATTCGACTCACAGACATGTTGTAGAAACTAGCTACCAACAGAAATAATTCCACTTTAGATAGCAGCATTATATGACAGCTCGTGTGTTGCATAATTAAATACTACTGTAGTAAGTTTGGCAACGTTATGCAGTCACATTTATTTACATAAACTGTTTATAATTATCCTTGTTTGAGATAAAACCCCATCGTATTGAAAGTTGTGCTGTGTTTGCTTCTACTTACTACTCTCGGTTTGTATTGGCGGATTACTCGTGGTTTGTTGTTCCGACGAAACCGCTAAAATGGGATCAGTATTTACGCGGTAGGTATTGAAACGTTTTTCGATTATAATTTAATTTCCTGGTTTCACTTTAAAACATAAACAGCTAACTATTATACGATTAAATTAATTAAAGGTTATATGCATCTAAAGAGCTTACCACCCAATCTATTCTCTACCAAGTTTCTAACGGTCACATTCACCATCTACTTTTTATCTTCAGTAATTTTCAAACATTAACATTGTTGATTTTGTAACCAAATTAAAAATGCTATTTTAACTGAATAACATAAAATAATAAAGAGTACTCTAGACCGGAGGACCATCCGCAAATATACGGAAATCTAATGCCTTAAACAGAGTATATTAAACTATGACGCAACAACTATTTGATTTACAGAGAGTAAGTCTTAAGCGCTACAGCTTACCTAAGAACGGGGGCGTGGCTATCTTTCACTTAAATGTGGTAACTGAAATGTAACTGTAACACTTCAACTTTAATTAGAACAGGAGTCGAAATACAAAGTAATTACAAGGAGTGCACTCAATTAGAAATAAAAGTCACTTTTAAACACTAAGTGTTATTATGTCCTAGGTTAACCATTCATAGTTCACTTAACCACCGTGTACAACTTAATCGAAGACAAATTCTTGGTATAATTGTTCTCTTTACGGCCCGTAACGCACTAACGCGAGCGATAGCACCACATTACATTGACTAACGTAACAAAAAAGGTGAACTTTTCCTATACACTTGTTTAAGGACTAATCGCAGTTAAACTTTATTGCGAACACTAGTTACGTGTTTCATGATTAATTACAATGGTTTATAGTACATATGTGAGTATTAAAACGGTTAAATGCGGTTAATTTAGCGGTCACATACATAAGGAAACAAGAGCAAGAGGTACCCAACGCATTCTGAATACTGCCACTGCCGTTAGAGGAACAAGGAAAAAATTGCCAAAAACTAATCTAGGTCAAGCGCTTAGCCTAATGCAAGGAGATTCAAATCCAGCTGTTCCTTAATCTCATCGCTGTTGTCAACAAACATTATTTCATCTTCTTTTAAATTTCTTTAAAAACCGCAATCATTTTAAAGTATTATTTCAATATATTGGTGTCACACGTTTGTACCAACAGTTCGGCGTCATACTAAGTATTTGTAGTTCTAAATACTCTCCGCTTGAGGATTTTAGCATTAGCATGCTTTGCTTCATCAACGTTGTATATTGTGTCTACTCTTTAGGATTATTATTGCACAAGTCATGTTTATCAAAGAAAACACTCAGACAAAGGCAGCTATATTAAAACCTAGGCGGAAATTAATTCCCTCCATCCCTATATCCTCTACTAGTGAGTTTCATGGTACTATATTTATATAACCTTTCAGTACTCATAAATCTCTCCGAAGAAATTCGGACCGTTCCAATCGATAAATGTCTGTTATTATCTAGACAACACATTTCCATATTTATAAATTAGGAAGTAACGTGAACGCATACAGAGCGTCAATACGATAACCCGCACAATAATGAAATCTTGGTGTCCATATTGGTCAATTGATGGTAGCGAAAAGTGCATCAAACCATGGTTTTTATATATCTGCGACACGTTGATGGTCAGTTGATACATTTGTAATATAAATGACCCCTATTATATAGGATATTGGTTTACCATAATTTTTTAAAATAAATAAATTCATGAGAATATCAACTTTGAACGGAAACCGTATCTATTAGATTGTAACAGAAACCTTGTGGAGATTCAGTGGGTTAATATATAGACAGGATTAAGTTAGATTTGATTGGAAGAGCTGGTCTTGACAATCAGTCAATGTATCACTGATAAATTAAGGATTGTAAGCAATAGTCATAATGAAGGTAAATACCAAAAATCCTTGATACCCCACATTGGGGAGGATTATTTATGTCTGCACGATCAGATATGTATCAAATAAACCTATTATTATCGGGGTCATATATAAGTGCATAATATTAACACCTTATATGCAGTGAGCTTCCTGGAACCTAATCGTTCCATTATTTTTATACATTATTTCCTTTCTACAGTTGTTTGTTAAAGTACGGGCAGTACAAAATATCTCCGGAATTAGAAAGATGTAAAAGGAAATTTTTAAGACACTATGTGAATTTGTTTTCCGTTGTATTTATATATTTACAGCTTCATGTGGTGTCTTTGTTCCTAAATGTCTTAAAATAATACCTTTAGCCCCGAGCTTGACACCACAGAGCTGACCATCATTTTGCTCCTTGCATCAGTTCCCCGGGACAGTTTCTCGGAATCAGAAAGGGCCTGCCGGTTAGTAATGACACTTAGGTGTAATGCTTCTGTTATGGTACGATTCGTTAAGTCCCTTTGCATGTCTTCAGTATCGCCTTCGAAAACATCCGATGTCTCTTCGTTTTAACCATCTTTACCCGCAATATGCACTCCGAGGTTTCTAAATATGCACGATTCATCGTTAGAATTCACAATATTCGCAGCATCGACTGATAGTTCTCTTGCTCAAAGGGTTTTAAATACATTTTGTTTAAAATATGATGCATTATCTTGGAAATCAGCTATGAGCTTAGGGGACACTTGTGGCCATGAAACATTTTCCTTATTTTCGAGAAAGGTTTTTCTTTTGGCATGGTATATCTAATTCCCTATGTCAAAAACCATAGAATTTACTTTTAAAAAGGCAATTATTGCTTTACGAATATTATTATCCACTTAAATATATTTTGTAATAATAATGACACGTTTATGGTGGTTTCTACAGTATAATTTACAAGATAATCATATTAAACGAGATCATTCGAATGACATTGGATGGGAGGGTTTTTGGCCGCAATGTAAATGAAATTTCGTCAAGGTTTAGCTTATTTATTCTTTCAACGCACTCTAGAATATATTTAAGAGGCATTTTCCAAATGGAAAATTGCAACGTTGGAATTGCGAATAGCGTTCGTTTTGTGAATCGGAATGAATGCGAAGATTCTGCGTCTCATTTGCACAGCGTTCTACACTCTCCCTTGTCTCCCTCATCTGTATCTCTCTCTCTTTTTCAGTCTCTCCCCCTGTGCCCTCTCTTCAGTAATACGGTATTTTTTACAATAATTTATCTTCATATTTAAATACCTGCTTTTAGTATCATAATAAAACAGGTCACCATTATGTTACGTAATTCCTCCTCTTTTTTAAAATATCCGAATTTTCCTTTTTTCTGCTCCATACCACTTTATCATTTACGTAATTGTATTTCGGTATATTCAAAAGTTTCAGTTTATGGTAGTACATAGGTGAGAATATAAAAAACGTCATTTTGAGAGAAAAATTACTTAATTCGTCTCTTTTAGAATAATTAGGAAGAATTCACCAAAATTTAATCACAAAAATACGTAGATAATGAAAAACAACATTATTTCGGTGACGTCTCTCATCTGATATAAGTGTAAAGAAGTATATAGCGAAAACGCTGAAATTTGTAGAATAGTATGCTTAAAATGAGGGAGCGACAAGCATCGACGTTGTTAGAAGCGTCAATAGAAACTCCTCGATCCTAATGATTGAATATGTAGGACGGGCACATTATTTATTTATTTTCCACTGGGGTAAAGCTTTTGTTGACTTCAGAATTGAGATAATTATTTTGATTTGAAATGTCGAATATAGAATTTGGGGCGCATTTTATCAACAAATAAATATAATAAAATATGGGGACATTTTGGGGATTTGCCTCGTATCATAAAAATGTACCGCACAACGCTGATTTTAGCGACAAAGTTTACTGTAATTGAATTTGAATTTTAATAATACTTTAATGGTTACGTATTTTATACTGTATTATACTAATACATTGTCTGGAAGTTACAGATTCCAGCTAATTAATTTTTTAAATATCCCATAAATATTACAATTTTTGCGATACTATTAAAAAATCGATGTTAGTTATCTTCTACATTTAAATAGAATTGGGCACAACACATTTCACCTATATTACGACTTGTTGGCAACTGTGGCGATAAGTACACCATTTCCTGTGCCTTATCGCCTGCTCAGGATATCTGTTTAGCACTGAGTAAACTCTCACACTCAAGTTACTGTGAAATATGCAAACCATAATGTAAAGGCTTAAATGTCAAATTACGAGACTCGTTTTGAAAGAAAGGTTGCACATAAATATACATCTGATACAGATAAACTGTCTCAGTCTGTATACAGTACAGGTGTCCTAGTGTTGACCTTTTCATTCTCATTTAATGTACATATATTATTGTGTTGAAAATGATAAACGTTAAAATCCAACGAAATGTATTTACGAAATTACTGCGTATTTAGATGAATGTTTATAAAATTTCTATATGAACAAAGTATTTTATTGAAGTATATTATACATACAACAAATTGTAAAATCTGATAATTTTAAAATTAGTAAATAAAATAAGGATTTAGTTTACCTTTACAAAAGATTTCACGATATTCTTTTGTAATTTGTAAAGAGTACGTAACATTCTGTGATTTCCTCAAGCAGCCTTTATCAATTCCTTACCCTCAGTCTAGCTTTATGCGTTTACGTTTTCAGAAACCTAATACACAAAACTGCGGCTCCTGACTAGAGTCGTAATTGGTATTTTCCTCTTACAAATTGCAAAAAGTCTATACTTTTTAATTCATAGATTTGCTCCTTTGTTTCTTCTTAACTTAATTATTAAACTTTCGTAGTTTCTTATTTTTTTAGTTTTAAGTAATATTTTTGTCTCAATATTTCAGAAGTGGCAGGAAATTAAGTTATACGCTAATTTTTGGTTTACAATTTCAGAAAAGTGATTAAAAAAATATTACCTTACAAATGTTTCAAACCTACCTATTGTTCATTATTTTAGTTTTTATTAATCAAACAAATGTCTTAAAAATTGACTTTTAACGTATTATTTAAAGGTAAATTGAATACAACACATAAAATGTTGCTCCCTTTTCATCATTTTTTAAATGCTAATGGTGATTGATTGCGGCGTGTAAAATATACTGTAGGGGATGGGTTAGTATCCTTGAAATAATGGAGAAACCTAGTGACTACTTCAAGGCGAATTGTAGTTGTTTGAAGTTCAGAGAAATTTATTCTTCTTGGAATGTTTTCATGCTTGCCGTAATAAATTCATGTTTGTAGAAGACGTTTACACCTCTGTCACTGTCGGCGTATTTCCCTTTGCCTCGTGCTCTCTGCCTGTCTGTTTTTCCCTCTGCTTGTCTCTTTCTCTCTCTCGGTTTGTCTCTTTCTCTCTCTCTGTCTGTCTGTCTGTCCCTTTCTCAATACAAGTTCCTCTTTCTATCTCTCACGTTCTGTCTCCTAATCTTCTTTCTTTCTCTGCCTCGCCCTCTCTCTCTCTCTCTCTTTATTTCTTTCTGGATCTGTCTCTCTCTATCTTTCTTTCTTTCAAATTCTTTTTTTTTCTCCCTCTGTAATATATAAATACGTTTTTGTACGTACGTACGATGTTCCGACTATATCTGAAGAATCAACGAACCAACTAAAGTCACATTTACTCCACATTTTATTAGTATTAAAGGAAGAACATTGGTTATGTTGCAGGCCAACAGGAAGTTTACGTCATATGCAAGTATGTACTCATGACCTATGATATAACCTCGTAATTTCTACATTACATTCACTTTGCAATCGTCAATGGGATTAATTTCAATATCTGCTATTGTCGGCACAAAATGCAATCGTCACTATATGAGAGTGCGAGTATTTATTGTCGAACATAACATATTTGGAAATCATCATGTTGGACATGGATATATCCCTTTAAGCACCAAAGACGAAGTCTACAACACGTGCCTATTCCGGTAAAATCACTCGTATTGAAGCACGACTCGAAGATGAAAATCAAGAATAATATCAAATTGTTACAACAAATATAATTTATAGTCAAAGTGGTGAAGTAAACATGAATTTATATATAGTTAATAGTGTATACACCAGAAAATTCCACAACAATTGCTTCAGTTACAATGAGTAACTTTATCTGAGAAACACCTATTGTATCATCAACAAAGGCCAGAAAATAATAGTAGCTCATTAACATTAAATATGAGAAGTGCTGAAAATGAGATCGCAGGAGACAATTAGTGGGTTTGTGGATGTTCACCGTTATTATCGGACACATATAAACCTCATGCGGTTAACTTGTGTTAATTAATGCTGTGATTTTGCATAAATGAAGTCAATTCTTACTCGTGAAAGTAAACATTTATTTCGTGAACGTAACCATGCGTTTATCCGTTTTGCTATCTGGAAAATGTTTATATAATAAACTAAAAGTTTTGGAAGGAGTATTCATTCCGGAAACAACACGTTAAAAAACCTTTTACCTTCTACAATCATTAATGTATGACGAGGTTCCAAAATATTTCACATGGAACAAAGCAACTAAAAATGGAGATTACAGGAACAAAATACACCAAATGGGTGTCTAAATAAGTATTTGCACCACACGCTAAAAAAAAGATTTTTTACTGAGCCCCCAAATCAACACGAATGCTTTTGTTTCCGTACGTTGTTAATAAATGTTTATCTCCTATCTTTTGAATATTTGCAGACACGTAATGGTTAGACAAAAACATCTTATCATGAGACTTTCCAAGTAGTAGGCCTATTTGAAGACGGTGCACATTGATAAACAGAAATCAACGATCCTGTACTCATATTTTCTGCAAATCAAATCTGTGAATTATTCGTAATTTTATTAGTTATGTTTTCAATTTATCAATCTGGTTTTAAACCAAATGTTAACTTAATACTAGGAATGATATTTGAAAATGATGTTTGTTCAATACCTTCATATTCTGCCCATCATAAGATTTTATCTCCCTTCCCACATTTGTGACGTTTTAGAGTAAACTCTATCCACGAAAATTGACAAAGTATTCTAAAGAGTAATACAGAAAGTGATGCAGGGAGTTTATACATTCTGATAAATGAAGGATACACGGAAACCCGTTGAATGTTGGATAAATCAGAAAATAATGGCACTCAACACATGCCTTGTTATGTGGACGGTCGTTAAAACTTCACAGACTTTTATTAAGTGTCTTAATTTAACCGAATCATTTTCAGTAATCGTGGGTTACCTTTTATTATAAATAAGAAAAAAAATTTGTTTATTCTATTAAAGAGAAGTTTATTAAGGATGTAATTCTAGGAAGGACTGAAGTACGATATTCTTCTTTAAAAGTTCTGGTAGGTCAATTTGATAGTTAAGGGTAGGTACAGGGTTGCGAACAATGCTTAAGGTTGATATAAGGATAATAATGTGGTTTGGGGGATAGAAATATATATATATGTGTGTGCAATTAAATAGGCTTAAAAGCCACTAGACATCACTATCGAGACCAGAAGTATGTGTCTATCAGTTACACCCTAAGTAAGACATTAACAGTATCGATTTTTAACCATAACTTTAAAGAATTCCTCGATTGTAAAACATTTTTCAGACGAAAATTCAATAACATATTTTTCGGAAGAGCACCATGAACAAAATATGTTTATTTGTGCATGGAAGATATATAGCTTTGGAATGCGAATATGGTTCCATCTTTGGGCGGGAAAGATTAAGAAGGGGTTCCGTCTCGTCACCCAACATTCCCGTCGTATTTATTAAAAATGCATCGATAATAACTTCAACGCTACCACAGATACCAACGAGGTATTTTACTGTAATCTGTGCATATTGAATTCGGATTTTTTTTTTAATGTTATAGTTTTAATGAATCTTAACAAATGTGTGTTCTTGATCCATTTAAAAAAAATAATAATTTGGAGAAATTACCTCGTTTTATATAAAAACCCATTGATTATATATGTGATTTATACTTTGTTTTCCGCAAAGACACAAGCTCATCACCGCACGCTAAACTCTCTTGACTTCCATTCTTAATTTGTACTTGTCCATATCATGCATTTTCTGATAACGGATTCACAAAATCAACTGTTATATTAATCTTTCCTTTTTGATATTTATGAGACATTCACTTCTCATGTAGTCTGTTTATAGAGAAAACAAATCAGTGATTTATGCTAACTTGATAATTGTTAACGCTGTATCCGATAGTGAAATCGTTTCCGGTTTCTTATCACCTATTTAGGAAATTAATGTAGCTCAGAATATACTGACATTAGATTTTACTTTCATTGAAGCTGTACAAACATCTTAATGATGACAGTTGTTGCGATATCCTGCACGTAGGGCGCAAATTCCTGTTACGTATAGTTGGGCTGTAGTCCAAAACTATTAAATTTTTTGGTGAAAATAAGAATAGCGTGATAAAATAACGTATAAAATAACATGTGTAAATATGTTAGATATAGAATAACTTTTAGGAAAGGCGTTAGTATGGAGCATAAGGAGATATAGTAATTAATTATATTAAATAATTAATTATAGTTAATTGGAACCTTAAACAAAGAGCGCTCACAGTAGTCTGGTTCGCACAACGTCTCACTTTCCTGGTTGCACTCGCGTAACACACTTTAGGGAAAGTAAAAAAAGGATTTCATTCTAATCGCGATTGTCCAATGTTTATTAACTGCAAGGGAGGTCTACAGATTCTCCTCAGGCACTTCGAAATAACCGGATAATGTTGCAAAATAATAATTTCTCAATTAACACGTATAAAGCGGTCTGGCTCGTACGGAAATCAGTGGAGTAAATTTCTATGCAGACACGCATATAAACCAAGCCGATTTTAATGGAGGTCTGTCTTGTAGTCACTTATAAAACTTTTTTACTCATACACAACACTCTCGCCAGCGGTATAAACGGTAATCCAAGAGGGAAGTAATTTCATTTATTTAAAAGATTAAGATAATCTCACTGGAACTGTGCAACCAAACACAGCCTCCTTAGAAAGGCTGGAGACACAAGTTGTAAGACCTTTTGAATAAAACGTTCAACATAATTATCCAGCTAACCGAAAAAATGTTATCCTTGTCCTTCATAATTAATAAAGATATAAATATATATATATATATAATTACTCATATATTTTAAAATTCTTAACAAATATATCGTATTCTTAATTAAGGACACAATAATTGCGCAAATAATTTTTAATTACGCAAATAACGTTGTTTTCTAAACTTAACTGGCCTGTTCTGAGTTCTAATACAATTAAAGTGTGTAGTGATAGCCTGAGTATATGGATAAAACTAGTGTTTCTGTAATGTATCATGAGAAAATTAGTTTAGAAAATTAAAGAGGAATGAAAGTATCAGCGTTGTTTAAAATGTAGAATATTTATTACACGGCTCATTCCATTACGAAACATCTTATTAGGGTCAGCCATAACTTGTTACAATACAATACACGTATTCAGCTTTAAATACACATAGTTCACTTTTGAACTTTAACCTAAACAAATGAACTAGTGCTGTTATTTGCACAACCTGAATGTGCTTCAATAGGTTGTGCAATAGACTGTACATTTGTAGGCACAAATGTAAACACAAAGTACTCACAACAACAACTGTTCCGTGAGCAATACGCTAAAGTTGCATTTAGTTAAGGGCGCACTGTAGGTTACGTTTGGCCGGACACGGAAGTGTATTGAATGCAGTGAATAAATGTTTCCGCCTATCGGAATCACTACACAATTGCCAAGTAGAAGTTGTAAATAAATGGATACGTTACGGATTGACCCCTCGCAATCAAAGCGAACGTAACATTTCCTATCCAACTGAAAACAAATATCCACCGCTAGGCTACAATTATAGCTTCGTTCATAATTTTATGTATTATTTAAAATGCTTAATTTTACAGAGTGAATAAAAAATATGGAATTCTATGTTGTATTTTTAAAGGCTGCACAGAGAAAACCTAAACTTTGAAATATTTTGAGGGTGTAAATCTTCACCTTATTTCCGCTATCCCAGTTTTAGACCTGATCCCGAAAAGCTGCGTTTTGAGGACGAATTTAAATCCCTAAATGAGTTGCAACTTATTTATAAGAAAACCTAGAGGCCTTTTTATCCTAGTACAAAATTGTGGAAGATTCATTATTATTTTTATAACAAGATTAAATTATTTTGAAAGTTCACTATTTTTCTTTTAATTGGGTTTATTTCTGCTCAAGAAACTATGTTTTGCTTCATATATGTGTATAAATTGTATGTACAAATATTTACACTATTTATCGCCGAGTATATGATAGAAACCTCTATTTCCCCGAGCAGGCTATAGAAAATATCCATTAATTACTATAGAAGGTATTTTAGCCAACGGCATGATATAATTTTGCCTCAAGGCCCACAACTAAGGCACGATGAATAATTCCCTCTCATACTTATAAATTCAGTTATACATCCGGTTATATATTCGGTTTTATATTTTTATTTTAGGAAAAGTGATAGTCATGGTTACATCCTTATAAAATCGATAATTGTATGTTTAAGTCATAAAGGCATACAAGAAGTCATTATCCTATCTACAGTCTAAAGGGTTTCATGCATTCATTGTATTTCTAGTTATTATTATCAAAAGCTGTTTGTGTCCTTCAATATTCATTTTGTTTGATCACAATAAAATTTCAAAAACACCTTTTAATAATTAACCTTCGTCAATCAGAAAATAAATAAAAAAATTGGAGGCATCATGGTTTTTACGTTGATGGTCTTCTTTAACATTGGCTCCAGCTGGGATACTGGGTTAGGTCTGTCCGTATTTGCCAAGTAACAATGAGTAGCGTTTCCATTGCAGAGGACGTTCATTTAGTTGGGATAGATATAAGAAAGTGTGTTTCAATGTGAGAGTATCTTGGTTTAATCTCAAGTGGATGGTCTGAGTAGTTATTTATTTTTATTAAACAAGAAATACTTATAGGCTACTTATAGGATATATATTTCTAAAATATATATAAATAACAACAATATATATAGATCTAAATTTAGCTAATTCAAATGTGCCTTAAACCTGTTACAAAATGTCCCAAGCTAGAGTAAAAAACTGCTAAGACTAACTTCTTACCACAAAAATGTGAGAAGGCAAAGTTGTTAGAAAGTAATAGGGGATTGAGGGATGTATCTCAGCGATTTATACTGCAATGATTTCAGATGTTGGTAACTCGTGTATTCCAACTATAAATTGGTCAACCAACGTCTAATCTTTCATTATTGAGCAAATCTGATTTGAAATTACCAGTTTAGTTACAATTCATTAATTCAAGTATGTGCATACATTTATACAAGTGTTTAAAAGTTTCTAAACCGGTTGCTTGAATACTAGAAGCCAAATACAACCCGTATTCCTTTAAAACATATTTAGATACGATATCTTAGCCGAATTACGGAGCCAAATGGCATCTGAGAGATCACCTCCTGAAAAGCCGCCAGTCACGCTCGTGGACCTGGACGGGATAGAGGTCATAGACTTATTAACAATTACGGACGAAGAAATGCAGAGTCTAGAGGAATAACACTTCTCGCGAAGCGGTAAGATTGATTATTGTTTTCATGTGAATGATATTAGTGAGCAGTATTTTAAGCCTTGCAGTGACACTTGTTTTAAAATATTACTTCCTACATTCATTTTCACGTAAAACCAAAACTTTTTCTTATTTGAAGAGGTGTATATTTCATATGTACCTGCATGTCTTTGTGCATGGGGTTGGTATGTTGTAATGGATGACCACCACAGAAGTCAGCGATGGATGGAGCTACCTTCCGTAGCCCTTAAGGCAGCTACGCGCCCAGTAAGCCCAGGATACATGCGAATGCCGGTCTTGCGTGGTAATATTGGAAATAAAAAATAATTACGATTTGGAACCCACAGCAACGTCATCAAATATTCACTACTTGAATTGACCTATATTGTAGTTCAATTCTGATAGTGAGTAATTGCTGATGTTGCTGAGATCCCAATCGTAATTATTTCTCTTATATTACCACGCGGTCCCTGCGTTCGCTAACCTACTTAGGATAAAACATATTTATATGCAACAAGAGAGTAGCTCTTTCACTATGAAGGCGTCTAAGTGTTTATAGGTTTTTGCTTTTGTAAACGTTTTAATCTCGCTGCCGTTATATTTCAAGCCGAAGCAATTTAACCCGAAAGTAATTCAACTTCCAAAGTACGTTTGAAGATACGTTTTACATTACGTTCTTCTACGTTACAACAAAAAGTAAAGCCCAGAATTACTTGCATCAACAAGAATAGCCGTTTTCTTGATAAACAGATTATATAATTGTAGAAGAATTGTTTTTATTAATAAAATTACTCAAGTAAACATACAATCTTTCTAAAAACCCTTCTTCAGCGCATAAATTTAAATTCAAATGCCAATTGCATTTTCTTCATTTTCAGAAAGTTTATGAACTATTTAAAGTTGCTAAGTACAACTTACAACAAAATCAAATATTTTGAATAATTTATTCTTCACACATGGCCGAAACACTGAAATAAACAGCTAGAATAAAAAAAAAAAAAATATATATATATATATATATATATATATATATATATATATATATCTTATATATATATTAAATATGGTGATATGTTTTCTTGTAATATAGTTAATAAATTTAAAATATTTCAAATACAAGAATACTTTTAATGAATATATTTATTCCTAAATAAATAAATATATTCAATAAAAATATTCTTGTTTTTGAAATATTTTCAATCTATTAATTATATATATATATATATATATATATATAATATATTTATTATATATTATATATATATATATGTGTATACATTATAATATATATATATATATATATATATATATATATATATATATATATATATATATATGTATATATATTATAATATATACATATATATATATATATATATATATATATATATATATATATATATAATTGATATAATTAAATTTTATATAATAATTTAAATTATTAAAATTATGTAACAAGTTTACAATATTTTGTTTGCCAAAGATATAATCTATAAGATAGATGTCTAGGTGTGCTTTTTAGGAAGGCCTTAGAGCCTGCGATAATGTTAATATTCCAAGTTGAATCAAATGCTAGTACCACAAACTGAGCTGGTTTTATGATAATAGTGCTATTTTTGGCTCTAAACATACCTTCAGTTTTATGTGTGTTTAGAACTTACGAATCTATATTTATGTTTATATGAATATAGCCTAATGGCCATCTTCGATAAACTAGCGGGCACTCTCTCTCTCTCTCTCTCTCTCTCTCTCTTTCTCACACACACACACACACACACACACACACACACATGTCGTCTACGCTGTGATGCTATAAAAATAATTGAGTTAATTAATAAACAGTCATTAATAAAGTATTAAACCGTATTTGATATATCGTAAGATTCAATACACAGACTATTTTCTCGTCTGCAGCTTTATATTGTGATTATTTTGCAATGTAAAACTTAAATTCATATTTTCATTTACGCTTGTTGTATTGCTTATAAATAACCTCCAAATAACCTGTATGCGTATCCCCGGCACAAGTAGTTGATCTCCGGGTTGCTACGTTTTCTCAAAGAATCTCCCTAGAGAAGTCGTTACCTTCTTTCTAATTAATTTAATGGATTTTTTGCATAATCGGCGAAGATGTTTCGCTTCATAACTAGTAGCAAAGTAGCCCACTATGCAAAGTAGCCTACTTCTTGGCGAAGTAGCTTATTTCGGCAAATACTCCACTTTGCAAATCTAGCTTACTATAGCAAAGTAGTAAACCAAGTTTCCGGCTTTGACAAAATGATCTACTATAGAAATGTACCCCACTATGACAAAGTAGCCTTCATGGCGAAGTTGCCTATTTCGACAACGTACTCCACTTTGCAAATCTAGCCTACAATAGAAAATTAGTCCACTATGCCAAAGTAAACTATGACTGAAAATTTGCCTACTATAGAAACATTACCCCAATACGGCGGAGTTGCTTACAATGGAAGAGTTGCTAACAATGGAAAATGGTCTAATATGGCAAAGATGCTTACAATGGAAAAGTTGTTATGTATAGCAAAGTAGCCTTCTATAGAAAAGTAGCATATTAAAGCCAAGTAGTGTACTATGCCTATAGAAAAGTAGCATATTAAAGCCAAGTAGTGTACTATGCCTATTTCCAGGCCTTGACAATATTGCCTATTATGGATAAGGCAAATGAAAAGGTCCCATTATTACTATCAGATAATGAAACATTTTGAATAGAATTTGTCATAAAAAGTATAATGTACAATTTCCTCATTAGCGGATAAACGGCTGCTGTCAATTATATGTATTTACCATTTGCGAAAATAATATAAAATTGTTAGAAGTTACATTATTTTTAAAGACGTACAATATTTGCTAGTGCAATAGTGAATAAAAATGACCCCAAGTTCTAGATGCAACCTGATTTAAAACCGCTCCCCACCTTATATAAAATGCCCTTTCTAGATCGGGACGTGATTTAAATAACAGCAGAGCTTCATTCAAAGTAGAACGTCTCAAACTTACATTTTTATGTCAGAGCTTTTCCTCAATACGAAGCGATGAGTGCTTGATTTCATTTCATCAAAGAGTTGCCTTTTGACTGAAATAATAATGCTATTTAAGAATTTATTCCTCTTTGCTTCGGATTACAAACGGAAACCCAATAGCTTCCTTCTTTTTAAAGGAATTAATTGAATACATTTACATTTTACTGGAAAATGATTCGATTGCTTGATTGTTTTCTTAACTTCTAAATTTATACAAGATATCTCGTGATCAGATCAACCTCTCATGAAACTGAGATATTAGTTCTTATTTAGTAAAATTGAAATATAACAATGCAGTAACCAAATCAACTAAAGAAATATGAACTCGCTCTCTCTCTTTTTATATATATATATATATATATATATATATATATATATATATATATATATATATATATATATTAATATATTAAACAGTTGAAGATGCTAGTACTGTTATATTGGCGAAAAGCTTTGAATAATATATCTATTAAAGTATTCTTGTTTTTGAAACAAGAATCTTTATATATATATAAAGATATAGGACTCATTGTAAACCTATTCAATGTTCAAAACAAGAATAATAATAATAATAATGTTTTAAAAATATTAAGGAGAGTGCTTACAAGAATAGCATACTTGAAGGTGACAAAAATAACTTATCAATTGTAAGTTTCAGTTAGAGTAATATATCAGTATTAGGAACAAAATAGCGATGATAGTTATTGCTAAGGTTTAAGTAACTCTAAAAATCCTGGGAATGTATAAGAAAGTTAACAGCTGTTGGAGCGTCGGAACTCATAAAATAAGGGTGTAACATGAAACAAACATATCAGCGGAAACCCGCTTTAGAAATATAAAAAAGGTAATTCTGATTGACTAAAATACAAAACTATGTGGGGGGCAGATAATGCTCGTTCTTATATTGTAAAATCATCGGTAAACAGGAAGTAAGTTATGGAAACTTCGGTAAAGTGCAGAAGTATATTGAGGGCAAATGTAAAAAAAGGTTTTAAAAGGGGCTGTATGCTTAGAATAGTTAGGTGAAATGTAAAAGGAGTTTTATTAGTTATTTATGTAAAGCATTTATAAGAGTGCGACGAGTAAAGAATAAAGCAGATAATAAAGAGAAAGAGAAAGATAATAAAGTTTAGGCTGATTAATGTGGAAAAGTGGAGTGAAAAATTATTCGCCAGGACCATAGAAGCCAGGTCTCGCAAACAATAAGTATAAACTTTATTACACTAAATTCAGCCATCAGATATTTCTGTATTTTGGTTACCTTCTTATAAAACTAAATAGAATGTCTATACATTTTATTCAAATGTTTTCTCACAAAACTTCTACTTCATAGAAGAAGCCAAAATAACGACTCGAGAGGGAGCAATCTACCACTGTATTAATTAAATTCAAGAGTTTCTAGTTATAGTAACTTTATTACTAGATATTCAATCAAACATTCTCAGCGCATCATTTTAATGTATTTGAAGGCATACAATGTAAACAACTGAATGACAGGTCAATTAATGTAGGAGATATTATTGTATATGATTGTTTATTTATTGTTGATTTATTTAAAACCTAAATGAGTAACTATAAGAAAGGTAAGGTAATTAGAATATATAGTAGGAAGGTAAAACACTATTATCTGTATTTATATAGATCTTTATCTATTTAATTTAGAGATCTCTAATTATATATTATATTGTTATTATGTATATATATATATATATATACATATATATATATATATATATATATATATATATATATATATATATTCAAAGATATTTATTATTATCAGAGTGTTTCACTCTGAAGGACACACAAGCAAATTAACTCTTCATAATTATTTTTCTTACATAAAGTAATAAGGATAAAACATTTATTTATGACTCTGATATGAGGGCTACTTTAGGCACGCAATCATACAAATCTGATATAGTATATGCGCTGTGTGCTCTATAAGAGAGGTTCATGTAATTCTGCTTGTACCTACAATGCTATACCATCTTTCGTAGGGGATAATAGTCATATCTCTTTAAAATTATTTTAATAATTAGTTTTCCATTATAATTAATCCTTTATTGCATATAGGAGATTATGTAGTCTTTATAACCCTTTCTTTATGTCTATTTAGACATAAAGCTTTAAATCCTAGGATATTTACGTGACCTAAGTAAATGAATTGTGGATATGTTCTACCTAAAGCCATTTCTCATTTATCCAATGTAAGTTCTATTAGTGGACTCTTCTCCATTTTTTATGAAAAGTGTCATTATTAAAAAAAAATGGAATTGGTTAGTAAAAACATATCTCTGTTAATCCTTTTTAGTTTATACTTAACTGATATTGATTTCACGTTTACAAATGATTATTAAAAATAAATGCTCCAATATGATAATTCGCGGGATGTTCTCTTCCCTGTACGTTCCAAAGCTCTGAGCATCTAGTAGGAAGCTAGGGGCATAGTATTTGGTATGGGTTTGCAACCAGAGCTCTTAAGGGTCTTATGGTTTAAAACAACCTTATGAACCTATTTCTTTCCTTTTTGTACCCCAAACTCTGTACGTCTATATGCAAGCTCTCCCTCTCTTCCTTTCAAAAACTGGTATAATCAGTAGTCCTAACAATCCAAAAGACTTTTTTCTTTATTCTTAAACAGGAGAATATTCTTTCAGCACAATGTTTTTCAGATGTCAGTGGCGATAGATACTTTTTCCTTCTTTGGATATATATTGTGGTGTTAGTATCGTTACATTAGTAAAGGAATCAGGGGCTCTGAACAAGCTGAATGTTTCTCTCCCATCTAATGTTTACACTAGAACTACAACTATCTGAAACAATTGGGGATGCTACTCCACTTCGATAAATACAATCAGATAATTGGATTTTCATCGAAAAAGGGTTTTTTGTGTATATTGAAAAGAAGAGAAAAAACTATATTTTTACACTGTAACATTTTTTTTCTAGCCATTTGAATTTTTACAAAAAATCGGACCCCAAATTGCGTTTCAGACCGAACGTTGTTCCAGAAACCGTTTTTAGAAGGCCACCTTCTGATTCTCTTATTTATACTGCCTTCAGTGATTTCCTTGAAGAAAACTCATTCTTCATTTTCCAGCACTGACACGAAGTTTAAAACTGTTTTTTGGGGCTTATAATATCTAAGATAGATGGTTGTAAAGCACCGTAACTCAGCTAACTCTTTTACGTGATTGATATATAATTAGTTTATCGTTGATGATACAAAGCTTCTTTTAATTCTTTGGTGGACGATGAAACTCACACGAAAACAACAGACCAATGACTAATCAATAAGGACAGTGATAGTAGGTCGGCCAGGGGCTGGCACCTGGAGACGAACGACAGTAATCTACAGTATACAAAACTGCACTGAGACGGAGACTAGGTTGACTAGCCAGACTACCCTTGCGGAGAAAACGCAAATAACACAAGTAGGCAGAAGCATTTTGAAAATCGCAGTACGTTTATGCGATTATGTTTTTATGTATTTTCGAAACATTTGTTCTCCTAAGATTTTTTTACAAATCGGAATTTTACTATACAATAATTGATTTTGCGATACGTATAATCAACAATTAGTAAAGTAAAGTTTCGGATAATTGGAGTTACACTGTACTACAATAAAATGTTTAACAAAATCACATCCGATACCAGACATCTTAAACAACATATTTCCTTTTCTATTTTAATAATTTAAATGATGAGTTATAATTGTTTCTTAAATACAAAGTTTAGTTAGATACCTTTAGGCCTCTCTGCACCCTTTAAATCCTATATAAGGGGTGTTAAACATATTAAATGTGAAGTATATGTTTTTAAGTTAGTTTAATCATGAATTCCATCGATACTACATTCATTTGTACCTATATATTACTTTTAAAAGGGGCTGAAAGTGGAGGTCATTCAATAATTAGTAACAGACTTGCATAAAGTCAAAGTGTTTGGATGGTCCGAGATATTGATACGTCATTTGGTTTCAGGGAACCATTCATACATTTTGCACAACTGCACTGGTGTTAGGTACATGTTGGGATATATTTAGAAGATTATGCACTTGTGGGATTTATAACTATCCACTTGAACGACATAGTACTTTTTTTAAATAAATTATATTTTTAATTACAGCTTTCATATAGTTTATTTTTTTTTTAATTTATAAATGGTTTATTAAAAATAGTAATTTTTGAAGAGTTATAAATAATAGTGAAAATGTTTTTTTTTTAAATTAAGCACAAATTTTTTAAAAGTCAATGAATACGTCAAACGTATTAAAAAAATTTAAACAATGTCATGATGATAAATCTTGTATATGAATCTTTAATTCTCCATTCATACTACATAATCACGAACAGCCATTTTTAGGCAGCTCTCTACCTTATCTTCTCATGTCCTCCTTTCTCTTGCCTCCATTCACGGTCTCATCATCATTTCTAATTTTCTCCTACAAGAAACCAACTAAGAAGTCACCACTAGGAAACCACCATCGTCTAAACCAATCTAAGACTCTCAATCTTTTTATCCTCAAGATGCTGTCGGAAATCCTCGTAGTATGGAAGGATTGACGTTTATGTTGTCACAGAAACTGTGGAAACGCCATGTTATATAACGTAACAAGATATAAAAACCTTTTTATGAATTATAAATCTTTTTATACTCCTTAAGCTAAACCGAATCTCAATGAATTTAGGAGACCTCCATGATTTTATTCTACAAAATGTAGAGAATATATAACTTTTCAAAGGCTGAATCATGTCTGACATTATTGTGATTTTGTCAACCAATTCTAGTTATATATTAGTCAAACATGTAAATTAATGAAACCTAACTCCAAGATACCGGTAAATCTATGACAAAGGTATGTATTGATTGTCTCTGTTCCATTTACGAGAAATACAATGCTTTATCTAATCAGCAGGGGGTGCCAATGGGGTCGTCTTTACAATGGGGCCTCTTACCTTCCTCTTTACGATCATCGCTGAGTTACGTGCCTATTATATATTAAAATACTATTGAAACTACCCTCATGAGATATTATAGTTTTGAATTAAGAATGTGAGTTAGGTTTACTATTAAAACCACTTGGATATAAAGTACCTACTTTAAATATCATAATTTTGTTTTTTTTTTATCAGACAGGTTTCTGCGTCTAAATTGCCGTCACACACCCATTGAAATATCATTGATGATAGTATTTTTAGTAGCAGAAATATGACTAAATAAAAAGCTTAATTATTTGGAAAATAAAGTATGGTATCGGCGTTTAGCTGTGAGCCGAACCATGTTTTCCGGGGCGAAGGCAAGGTTTAGGGTGAAATAGATGCACTTCTAAAACATGTCTCGCCTTGACCTGTTGTTAGTTTGCCGTAATTTAATATTAGGAAGCATTATTATTGAAGTAATTTTATTGAGTTTATGTTTTGTGTGAATAAATACCTATAGAGCATTTAATATCGGTACGGCTAGACATATGATTTTAATTGGCTAGTGGAGCTAAAAATCGGGCCCACAACTACGTCTGCAGTTATAGTAAGACATCTAAGCTTTTTCTTTTTACTTTTATATAGACTAGCTACGAAACATGTGTTGACTTGTATACAGATCTGCTTCTCACTATAAAAACACGTTTCTATGAAACCTAACCTTTTGTTGTTTATTTGATAAATCCATGTCTTATTAAAACTTTACGACTGAAAACATAAAATAAAAATATGGTGCCTTATAAATGCATTGATATTCTTAGTTTCATAAGGTATTGGTTTTAGCTGGCAAACGTCTATTTTAAGGAAAATTACGCCATTTTAAAATGAGATATTATTTACTCCAACATAGGGGTGAAACCAAATTATTATGGTGTAAAACAAATAATTATTGTACAATAGAAAATAAAATAATTCACAATATATACACCAGTAATACGAAGATATATTGTGGATGGTGTTATTTTAACCAGACACATTTGATTTATAGATTATCTTTTTAAACTTTGTTAATCGATGCAAGGGCCCACATTAAATAAATTCCGAAAACCTTGGTAAAGTTTGAAATGGCTGAATATACGTAATGTTCATAAAGTATCAAACCTACTGTAATATTTGTTTTCCTAGTACCATCTAATTAATTAGAAGAAAACTAATGTATACGAGCTTTAAATTATTATAAATTCATTGGTTTAAACATGTGATCCTTGTAAGAAAATGTTCTAAAAAATATTACAAAAATAGTATTACGTAAAAATATTTTTTAAGATAGGCGTTTCGAAATTATCTCGGTTTAATACAGTATAAAGTAAAATATGTTTATTGAATAGTAGTAAATATCTAGTACTCTCACGAGAGTGATAAGTGATTTAATCAGTTCACTAATTGCATAACCTTATCATAAAGTTGGTTCTAAACATTTAAAAGAACCAATAATACTAGACCGCTTATTTGTTAGAACAACCCGGCCTGATTAGTAGTTTATTTGGATTTTACGCAACTAAATGTTACAAAACAATCAAGCGTGTGGATATAATGCGAAACTCGCAATCACAGTTTTACAGTTCGTTGGAACTGATTGCGTTCTCTGTAATGGTATTTGGCGATAAATGAAATAAGCTCTATAAATCAACCCTCAATTGACAATTGATTAAATGGAAATCATGGTAGGAAAATAATCTGTGTTCCCAATACAACCATTGGAGAATTACTTATAGAGCGAATTATATTAAAAAAATAGAACCTGTATTTAAATGAAAGAAACGTAAAAAAAACAAGTGGAAAATATAAAAAATCTGCCAACAAACAAAAATACTTTTTTACGACAAAATGTACAATCCATGTTAAAAATATATTCCAAAATTGATTTTACATTCCACGTGGAATATCAGCTTTCTAAGAATCAAGAGCTTCAAGTAGTTATACTAGACTGTACTTTAACCGACGCTCCAATCATGTAATAAATCTGAATGTAATAAATTTTCTTCTATTTACTATTGCAGTGGCGATTGCTTCATAAGTTTTGACATTTAAAAACCTTTTTTGTATTAAAAATATCCTCTAACCTGAAACTATAATAGACGCAAAACATTTTACTTACAGTTATGGTAAAGGAAAAAAGAGCTTTTAGCGGGTGCTAACAGTTGTAATGCTATTCTACACATACTTCGTTACGTGTAGCCACAGGTTCATACAAGCAGGTCCACACCATGCGTTAGCTGAAATTTTAATTGGTGCCGGACGTTTTAATAGGTGCTGTAATTGCATTCAAGTACAAAGTACAAACTGCGTTTTTACACAAGAGATTAACCTACAGTATATAAAAAGTATCCTTTCATTTCATGTCTAGTGGAAAAGGTTAATCACTAAATGTTATGCAGTCGAAAATTATGTCTTATAAATGAGCTGTGACAAGTATTGCCTTTTTAGTTTAGTGTGTAACTATATGGCTATCCTCCTGTAACAGTAACATTTTGGCTTTGGTTAATTTCACATAATTTGATCGACTTTCTTTACGTTTTGCCCCTACTAGATTCTTTGACAGATGCATTACATGATAAGGCTACATGTTCCCCAGACCTACATTTTTGTAGGATGCTAGTTTGATGCAACCCAAACCCTCCTTAAAGAATTATGATATTTTATAAACAATTGTTCACATTACTACGAGAAAGTATATGAAATGTAAAGTAAAAAATAATTTTTATATATGTATAGTAGAACGTGTTCACTGTGTAATAGTTACAGGATTTTTTTAATATTAATAAATTTATTTAAACTGAAAGTATACGATTAGGTTTGACCTATTTAATTAAAAGTTTCCATTTAATTGACAATGAAATGATACACACGACTAAATTACTTAAAGTATAAATTTTAATATTAGCATATGAAACAAAAAAATCATTAAAAACGTTAATTATAATAAAAATAATACGCATTAAAAAGTGGAATTTATAAATTAAAATATAATAATAGTGGTAAATGTTGAATAAGGAAAACAAATATGAAGATTAAGGACAAACATATATACAGTATATATATATATATATATATATATATATATATATATATATATATATATATATATATATATATATATATATATATATATATATATATATATATATATATATTACAACCTTTATTAGACTAGATTATTTAATTATATATATATATATATATATATATATATATATATATATATATATATATATATATATATATTATTAGTAAATATATATAATTTCTACCTTTATATTATGTATTCTAATAACCTTAGATTTCGTACAGACCCACCTTTAGTTTTATAAATTATTTAACAATCATATAAATTTAATATCACCTACATTTATTTACCTGATTTTCGTAAACTCAATTCATGCCATTCAAATAGACTAATATAATTCAATGACAACGTTTGATTCAATGACTAGTACTAACATTTACTATAAAGGTGAACTCTTGAGGGTTTTGGCTCTTAATACTATAAAATGCAATAAATACAGTATTAAATATCTCTCTCTCGAGTTGTTATTTGAAATCTTCTATAAAGCAAAAGTGGTAGTAAAAAAGTAGTGTAAACTTATAAATACAATGAATCTAATAAATTATAAACATATCTGTTTGCTGAATCTAGTCTAATAACGTTTGTACTTATTGCTCGCAACTCCTGATTTCACCGCAATTCGTTGATAGTTCAATCGTGAGTCCTTCAAACGGCTCTTAGTATGGATTTCTGAGTATATTTAGAATTCTTTCATTACTGCAAATGTTCCATAATAGGCATTTAAGGCTATTAAAGACAAACTAACAATGTCATATAAATACTTCAGCTAAAATTTTATTTATTTTTTTTTTTGTTATAAAATGAATAGTAAAAACTGATCTATTTCCCACACCTTTTTTTGTGCTCCATTCATTCTAAACCTCCGGTAGGAAATAAATTACCTTCCGAAGCGACAGATTTATTGAGATTGTATTCCTCCGGCTGTGAGAATGATATTGAATAATGCCTGGATTTAAGAAAGAGTTCTTATCTGGATTACGATATAATATTTTTATCTTACATGACTTATTTTACAAGTTATAGCTATTTGGAATCTTAGCAAATGCTATAGGAAGGTAGTTTTAAACAATATAATACGCTTTTATATGTATTTATAGGTAGTATAGTAAAACGTTCTAACAATACTATAGCAACAAATTTGTATAGAAACTGAGATTTTTAATATTCCTGTTCAGCAGAAGCAGTGTCTCATTTCTTTACTATTTATAAAACAATAATACAGAGGTTCATGATATAATGTAACTTATAATTTATTTGTATGTGATCACTTAATATTTTTTTAAAATATTGAAAAATACAAATATTCAAAAAAATAATGATTGGAATATTAATCGTTTCAACGTACTTTAAATGTTCAAATTAACTTTTTATTACTGTCTATATAAAAACAATATCTGACAACCTTGATGATCGGAAACCAAATTAAATCACTTTTGGAAAATAATGTTTCTGCCAAACGTGAGACATCTTTAGGTTGTTTCTATTGAAACAGCTTACATAAACGACTGCATCGCCACAAGAAGATTGTAAACATTGTTAGGCGATGTAATTTTAAAATGTGACGAAATGGTGTTTTATCACTCTCAAATACATGATCAAATCTGAGTTTTGGGTTAATATATATAATTTAAATCTATTTTGATTCATAGCTAAGTTAGTAACTAGTGAATTGTAATTTGTATATCTGTTACATTGTGTCAAATCAAGTAGTTTTGGGATAGAGTGGTGTAACTCGTCGCAAAATAAATTTAATTACTGTGACTTACTTCGACCAATATAAAAACCAAAAAACGAAGAACAAATCAGACACGCCTTGAATTTACGTAAAATCAGTATCTCAACATAATACCACCTCATACTCGTCCAAATCAAATAAATATACTTCCAGAACTAAAACACCTAATATTTTCGGCCAAATACCAAGAGCATCAATCCTGCAGACAGTGTTTAGAACTTGCAGTAGCTTTTTTAAGGGAGCTAGTTTCCTCATCAAAATTCGAAAAATACAAATAATGAAAATATATTTATTGGAAAACTATTTGATATAAGGTACGTCTACTTTAAAGTACGAAATTAATCTCAAAATACTGTCTTTAAAATGCCTTTATGTATTAACTTATTAGACGACAAATTTACCCAGAAGAGTGTCATTATAGGAAAATATTGTTTTCATAGGTATCTTAGGTAATTTCTATTCATACAAATTATAAAAACCTTAAGGAAATTATATTTATAGTTTTAGCTATAAAATTTGATGTTGTGACGAAATGGTGTTTGTTACTCTGTACTACAAGTTTGTATCTCGTTTCTGTTCTTCACTAATTTTAGATTTAAAAATATTTCAATGCAGTTTGTTATCACAGAAGAAAACAGTTTATAATTAGCCTCCAATGATTTCTAATTCATTTGTACATATACTTTTAGAATTTAGGTCAAGTATTCTCTATATGTATTTATATAGCTAGTACTAAGTCTAATAAAATGTTACTTACATAAGTCAGTCTATCCGTCTAAACCGAATTTGTCCATCCGTCCTTCCAAATTGAAAACCCTCTCCTTTTTCCAACTAAATTCCAACAGTGTTAAAATAGAGAAACTCCAAACACCTCGAGGTTTAGATTTTACTGACACAATGTCTCTTTCTAGTATTCGAATAAATTTCCAACATCTTTAATATTGTTAGAATTGTTATAGTGAAATATCGCGATAGTATGTAAAAAGGTAGATATGATTTGAATGTACATTGTTTAAATCTTTTATGCATACTTCAATTTTGTCTTGTTCTCTTGAATCCCCACCTTTGGTATTATTTCTGTTGTTGAAGGTATTTATAATTTTGTTCACCAATAGTTTCTGGAAATAAATGTAATTTGGTAGATCCTGATGAATATAAATATTTGTTAAATCACAAAGATACTTTTAATGAAGGTTGATAATTTCTTAAATACTTACTGAGCTATTAATGTCTCTTGTTAATTCTGAGATATCTGAATAGTTGAAACATAAATACTAGCCTATATAAGCTCTAAGAAAATAGTGGCAAAAAAGTTTAGTTGCCATTATGGGGCAGCAATGAGATAACTTTTAGCGGAGGCTGACAGTTGTAAAGTTATTCTACCCTTACTTTGTTACTTACCTAGTTACTCAGGCTCACACATATCAGCCTTCAGCACTTTTAGCCAAGTTTTAATTGCTGACGGATGTTTTAATGACTAACTCTTATTGCAAAGGCGCCCACGTTCACTCTAAAAACATTTGTAAAAACTTGCTAAACAGAATTATTTCTGAGTGGAAATGAGCGAGGTTAATCATTAGGGTTGTTATGATGAAGTAGTTCTTGTTACTGCTGACGTCACATTTTCCCAACCCAGATGACCACCCTGCAAACAAATTCTATAACTTTAGTATTCGTATTCGATGTTTGTTTTAAAGAGGAGTATCTCTACAAAACCTAAACTTTGAAATCATTGAGAGTGACACCCCTTTGAAGAACGTGACACCTCTTCATGAACCCGACAGGGAGTAAGTCTAGCATCTGGTATATGACCCTATACGTTTACCTTCTATATACTCCATCATGCAGAGTATTTATCCCTATTATATCTATCCTACATTTAGATATATAGCATGGTCTTAGTAGGATATAACAATGCCATACATCCATTGCCTTGAATATATAAAAACGCCTAGGCGCTACAAGTTTAAACATTTGTCGAATCACACATTTACTAAAATACCTTTCTCAGTTAAAAACACATTCACGCTAAGTAGCTCATTATTTTTATTATAAATTTTATTGAATTTTTAACCAATTAAGTAAACTAAAATTGTTACATTTTTGTTAGAAAATACATTTGTTATCTTTGAAAATATAATAAAGTACTATTATAACTTAATTTTAATTAATTTTCAATATAGATATAGCTGTTGTACTTTGCAACTCTCTAAAGAGATAGATTGATTCCATACATTTTACTGTTAATCCGTTACTGATGATGACAGCTTTGAAGTCGAAACTTCTATGATATTAATGTTATATACATTATGTTTTACAACATATTTGTAAGATTGGAGTCATTTTGGTGCATATATTAGTGTTTCAAAATACATTTCCTCTTTTGTTTTGGAAAAAAAGTGATGTAATAGGAGTACGAGGGGAATTAATTTGAAGAAGTAAAAAACTGTTCGTCCTAGTATTTTTTTTTATTTTTGCTTAATACGATGTAAGATATGTTTGTGAAAAATATATGAAATTAATATTATTGATAAAATATTTTCCACAAGCGCAATGTTGTACCTTGAAGCAAACGTTAGCGTGAACGAAATGTACTCAAGGAATTGCGTGGAAGGATAAAAAGTAACTCTTGAAATACGACTGTGATTTGTTCTTTAAATCAGTAAGAATGTTTCAAAGCTAGCCTTAATTTCCGTCCACCACTATCTGATTTCGTAATTTACTTTCTCTTAGAAACAAATATTCTAACTTTATTGAAAATATCTTTCTTGAGCAGGGATCCTTGAGCATATATATATATATATATATATATATATATATATATATATATATATATATATATATGTATATATATATATATATATATATGTATATATATATATATATATATATATATATATATATATATATGTTCACGATAGATATATTACTACATTTCAACAAAAAACAACGTTTACAAAGCTCTCACTGACAAAACTAATAAAAGTGTATTCCGGTGGCTGTAACCCAAAAGCGTTTCAAATATAGATTCGAAGAAGTTGTGAGACAACATCTACCTCCAAATATTTTGATCTTATACAGGATATTCTGGCTTCACTAGACTAGACATATGCAGGATACGTACGGTAGTGGGTATCATTTTTTAAGAACAAAACAATGTATTGTTTTAAATTAAGCACACAATACCTAATAGTGTATATCCGTATAATGGTGTTTTCTTATAATTTGTTTTCCGTATAATGGATATAAGTATATATATATATATATATATATATATATATATATTTATATATATATAGAAGGAGGGGAGAGAGAAAGAGACCGACCGACAGAGGTTATATAATGATTTTCTTGAGACATGGCGTTTTAAACCTTTGTATTCTCATTACATAATGTTTATGATGCCGTAACTTAAAATTTCGTTCAACTGTCATTAAAGTATAAAAAGTGAATTATGAGATTTTCGGTTGGCAGACCTAATTACTTCCACATTGTATGACTTCTCTTACTAGATGGAAATATTTAAATTTTATGTATCTGAATTGTTTATGATTATTAAATAAGAAACGTAATTACAGTCTTGCTTGTACTGCGACATTTATTAAACAGGATATTGAATGTCAGTATATTGAATTTGATTTTACGATTTTAATTAATACAAGAAACCAATCTTCGTCACTGCAGGTTGTAAAACAAATGACTTATATAGACATTTGTTATTTATAGTTTGTGTACTGTAGCAGACGATATTACGCACCTTAGAATGTAATATTTGGCTTTTTTTCTAATTTTGCAACAATACAATTGTCATCCCTTTGTAATGAACACGATTAACTTTTATAAGATAGAAATTTACTACAAAAGCGCCTTTTGAGAATATTACCTTTCTAGGATCATAACAGTGCCTTTTAGAAGGACTTCAATTTTATATATGTTTTTGACAATCTAAAAACTAAATAAAATGGGAGAAAGTATAACCGAGTTTTATAGTACAGTATTTTCATTTAATGATTGTAAAACACAGAGAGTAAAATCAATGTGAATGACTGCGAACCCTTGTAACAGGTTTTAGTTGTCAGAGCATGAGTTACATGGCAAACGGTTAATTAATGCACAGTTTAGGCTACAATATCGAAAGAAGAAAAGTTATAAATAATTATATATCTTTCATATACGTACATTATTATATTGTATACACTCGCCAGGGTCACAGAAATGATATATATATATATATATATATATATATATATATATATATATATATATATATATATATTGATTTAAACACACATACATGATATATGATTTTTTTTAACGAAAGATATTCTGAGAAGTTTCCTATAAACAAATTATTAATAAGAGTGTATTTCTGGGTTGTCAAAGTGGGAGAACGGCTGAATGCGTCGTTGCCATTTAGTACATCGGTATCACCGCCCACCTAACAGCTATAATTTCCAACAAAGGTAAACCTTATAACAAGTCTATTCAGACTCACGGCAATTTATTATTTTGTTTTCCTTTGATAACAAACATTTTTTACAACATTTTAATTTGTCTAAATAATTAGTCACTCAAAACGTGACCCTAATAATTTAGGTGATGTTTGGATATGTTCCTCAAATTGTCAGGAGACTTGTAACCAAGAAGATAAATTGTAACTTACAGCCAGGTGATTTTAGTACTGACCTTTAAGAAAAATTGAGATCGGTGTCTTGTCCCGCCCAATTTATCTCCACCCGTTTCTGCCTGCTGTGCTTTCTGCAGTCGATATATCCGGATGTATTACTTGTGATTCCATCTACCCTCTTTGCCACGGTTCAGAGCCTAATTCAGTCTGTATGTTTGTTTGGACTGAATGTTTAAATGAGCACATTAGTATATCTCCTCCCTCTTCTGCCAGTTGACCTTCCAGCAGTCGATGCATCCGGATCTATTACTTCAGAAAGAATAGATAAGACATTGCTACATCCAGTTAAAGCATGGGATACTAAATAGATGTTAATAGTGACGCAAGCCGCCTGAGTTGTAGTAGCACACAAGTTTGAGATAGGAGTAGATATGAATCCACTTTGGCACAAACTACCCCTAACTGGCCTGTACGTCACCGGTGTGTTTAGGGGTGGTTTTGGATGATGGAGGCGGCCGTTGCGGCCTTGATCCTAGCCCTGGGGCTGGTTTCGACCACGTCTAGAGGGGTGGGGGGTAGTTTTTCGAAAAAAAATATATTCTACCCCACTAACCTAAGCCAGCCAAATTTCGTCTAACCTAACCTACCCCTAGGTGTGGGGGTGTCCTCAGCTACGTTCAGGACCTTCCCCGGGGGTAGCTCCGGGGGTAGATTTGAGGTGGGGGTAGTTTTCGAAAAAATTTTGGAAGAATGTGTCTTGACTGATAGGGCGAGTCTAGAGTGTATTATCGCTACGGTTGGGGGTGGTTTCACCTAGGGGTAGTTTTTAAATAATATATGAAAATGCCAAAAATCGATCGGTTGGATCAAATGACCGTACGGGATATCTGTAGAGTCCATTATGGACTGTTGCGGGGGTGGTTTCAATTAGGGGTAGTTTTTAAATAATATATGAAGTTGCCAAAAATCGATTTGTTGGATCAACAGACTGTACGGGATATGTCTAGAGTCCAGTATGGACTGCTGGGGGGGGGTGGATTCACCCGGGGGTAGTTTTCAGATCGCCAAACTTTGGTTGGTCCCTGGAGTAGTTGTCTTAGGTAAAAGCCACCTAGGAGCCGGGCCTCAGGTAAAGCCATCTCAAGGCCGGCCCTTAGGTAAAGTAACCCTGGAATAGCTTCGGTGGGGGGGGGGGTAACTTTTGGAAAGATTTAATGTTTATCTGATGACGTATCCACACTCGAGCGACTCTAGGCAAGTAGTAGGCTCACCCTAAAATGAGGGGTCTACCCCTAAATGATTTGGGTGATGAGGGGCAAGGGGTATATGATTGCCAAACTCAAAATTTGTCTATGCTACTAAATTAATAAACAATGCAGTCAGCCTTTAAGTAAAGCTACACAAGAGCCGGGCCAGGATGGTTGCTATATCAATTACAGCCTCTCAACTAAGACAAATACCTTCAACAAGTCTTGGGTAAAGCCACCTTGGAGTAGGGTCTTAGTTAAAAGTCACCCAGGAGCCAGGCCTTAGGTAAAGCTATCTGTGGAGCATGGCCCCAGGTAAAGCCATCCCGAGGCCGACCCTTCGGTAAAACCACCCAGGACTTAGGTAGAGCCAATATGGAGCAGGACCTCAGGTAAAGCCACCCAGGACTTAGGTAAAGCTAATCCGAGGCCATGCTCTAGGTAAAGTAGCCCTGGAACCTGGCCTTAGTAAAGCTACCATAGAGACAGGGCCTAGATAAAGCCTCTTTGGAGCTAGACCTTAGGTGAAGCAGTCTGCCCTTAAGTAAAGCTACCCAAGAGTAGGGCCTTAGGATGGATGCTATATCAATTACAGCCTTTTGACCAAGACCAATACCTCCATCAATTTTGGGTAAAGCCAACCTGGAGTCGGGTCTTAGGTAAAAGTCATCTTAGAGTCAGGTAAAGCCCCCCATGAGCTAGGCCTTAGGTACAGCCCCCACAGAGTATTAGGTTAAAACCACCCCGAAGCCAGGCCCTAGCTAGAGCCGCCCTGGAGAAAGGCCTGAGGCAAATTCACACTAGAGTCAGGCTCTAATTTAATATATCTGATGACGTATCTCTTATCGAGGCCCGAGTGACTCTATGCAGGTATTAGGCTCACCCCTAACTAGAGTGTTCTACCCCTAAATAAATTAGCTGATGCGGGGCAAGGGGTTATGATTGTCAAACTCAAAATTTGTCTATGCTACTTAATTAATAAACAATACAACAAAGCCCTGTCGTTTCAGGGAATACGTTTGGCCTACATAGTTGTAGATAACCGGTGACCGTGTGATGGACATGTGCAAACCTGCAGAGATAAAACATTATCTTAAAACCGCAACGGCAGACGGCGATCGCTATAGCATCCAATATAGAGCCGCCCTGGAGAAAGGCCTGAGGCAAATTCACACTAGAGCAAGTGGGGGTGGGGGGTGTTTTTAATAATATATCAGATTGAAAAAAAATGATCGGCTGGATCAAACGACCTACGTTCCAACTAAACGCTAAGTTTACCCGACCAACAAATATACATTGAGTTCAACTAGACAACAAGCTGTGCGGGGAATCGACCTATCACACTGCAGGGGCTCGGTAGACCCACGCAACGGTCGTTGTAAGGTGTGTAGGCATATATACTATGTTAAGCCAATATATGATAGCCCACATAATGTGTTAAACAAATATGCATGTAAGCCTACATACATACTATGCTACGCCGACATACATGAATCCCTAAATGCACCTACTATGTCGGTAAACCACCGGCAAAAGCCTTTATGAACTGAGCTAGTTTCACCTCTTCTATCAGGTAGAACCTCAGGCAGGCAACCGTATAAAATGGGGAGTACTATATGGTATAGCTAACAATGCATACCACCATAGCTGTGTAAAGGCGGCTACCAATGCATAACCTATCACGCCCATGACGGTCAACAAATATTACAATGTAATTTAAAAAAAAAGTTACGCAACCTATATACATACAGTGCTAAGCCAACATTCAGGCATATATACTATGTTAAACCAGCATGCAATACACTCTACATAGCCATATATACGCTGTTAAACCAATATGCAGGTTAACCTATATACATCCTGTATTAGGCCAATATCCCCGTTACCCACATAGGCCTATATGGTATGTTAAGCCGGGATGAATGATAGCTTATATAGTGTGTTAAACAAATATGCGTGTAAATCTACATGAATAATATGCTAAGCCTATATACTGTGCTAAACAGATATACGGGTAAACCCACATAAATACTATGCTAACCAACATGGATGCTATCCTACACAGGCTTATATACTATGTTAAGCCATCATACGTGATTGCCCTATATAGTGTGTTCAATAAATATGCGTGTAAAAAAAATAAATACTATGGTAAGCCAACATGCATGCTATCATAGATAGGCGTATATACTATGTTAGACCTACATACTCCGTTAAACAAACATGTGTGTAAGCCTGCATACATATTATGCTGAGCCGACAAGGGCCTACAAATTATATCACATTATATCCAATGCATAGTTTAGCTAAGGGTTATCACACACTATCCTACAAGTTGCCCACATAATACCTGATACATAGCCTGGCTAATCATTTACACATAGTATCCGATGCATAGCCTGACGAAGGGTTAACATATAGTAACCGATAAGTAGTTTGAGTATGCCCCAACACATAATATCCAATGCATAGCCTCGCTAATGGTTAACACATCGTATCCGATGAGAAGTTTGAATACAAGTTAACACATAATATCCAGTGGACAGCCTGGCTAATGACCAACATATAGCATCCGCTCTTTAGCCTGACTAGTGGTTAACACATCCATTGCATAGGCTGGCTAATGACCAACATATATTATCCGATTCATAGCTAGGCTAGTGGTTAACTAATTGTTAGCTTGACTAGTGGTTAACACAAAATATCCGATGCATAGCTTGAGTATGTTTTAACAAATAGCATCCAACGCATAGCTTGACTACGGTTATCACATAGTATCCGATGAGAAGGTGAATACAAACTAACACATAGTATCCATTGCATAGTTAGGCTAATGGTTAACCCATAGTAGCCGTTGTGTAGCTTTACTACAAGTTAACACAAAATATCCAATACATAGCTTGAGTATGGTTTAACAAACAGTATCCAAAGCATAGCTTGACTATGGGTTATCAGAAATTATCCGTTGAGTAGGCTGATTACAAACTAACACATAATATTCATTACATAGTTTGGCTAATGGTTATCACATGTATCTGATACATTGCTAGGCTAATGGCTAACACATAGTAGCCGATGCAAAGCCTGACTAGGGCTAACACAAAGTATCCGAGGCATAGATTGAATATGGGTTATCACATAGTATCCGATGAGAGGCCTGAATACAGGTTAACACATAATATCCAATGCATGGCTTGGGTAATACATATAGTTAGCCTACATTCTGTGTTATGTATGTAAACCCACATACTATGCTAAGCAGGTTACCCATAGACACGGATCTATGGTAATGCAAGAGTAAGCCTAAGTGTCACCCACACCCTAACAACAGATACCTAGCCTGACCATAGCCTACATAGGTAGACAACCGATACCTAGCCTGACCATAGGCTACATGCTAGACAATAGATACCTAACCCTGAATCAAATACATACCCTGACAACCGATACATAGCCTAAAAATAGAGCTAGATAAAATGACCAACGTTTCAACTAAACAACTGCCGTACGCGTCGTTTAACCGACCAACATACACGAAGTTCAAACGAACAACATTGACACCAAGTTCAATTAGGGTACGGCTGGTAAAGGCCAGATCAACGTTTCAGCTAATCAACGTTGAAAAGCTTACGCTAATCAACCAACAAACTTACACCTGGTTCAAAAGTGTTATGGTTAGCGAAGGCACTGGCAAAAGCCTTAGGTCCTAGACATAATTATAGCTACCAACGCTTACCAATATATCTATTTAGAAACTGTTATCCTCTGGCCAAGGCCTTTACACATATTGTCTTCTATTCCAGGTATGTTGTGTCAATTACACCCTCTCGACCCGTGGAAATAAGACAAACACCTCAATCAATTCTTAGGTAAAGCTACCTTGGAGTCAGACCATAGATAAAGTCACCTTGGAGTCAGGTCGTAGGTAAAGCTACCTTGGAGTAGGGCGTTAGGTAAAGCTACTCTGGAGAAAGGCCTTAGGTAAAACCATCCCGAAGTCAGGAATTAGGTAAAGCTACCTAGGAGTAAGGCCTTAGGTAAATCCACCCTGGTGCTAGACTTAAGGTAAAGCTACCTTAGGGTCAGCCCTTAGTTAAAGCCATCCCGAACCCTGGCCATAAGTAAAGCCAGCCAGGAGTCAAGTCCTAGGTAAAGTCACCCTGAGTAAGGTCTTAGGTAAAGCTACCTTGGAGTCAGCCCTTAGGTAAAGCAAGACCATAGGTAAAACCAGCTTGGACTGGTTAGCTATCAATGCATGCCCAATCTCAATAGTATACATTCTGTATTAAGTCATTATGTATTAAGCTAATATGCACGTTACCCTACATTAACCTCCAGACTGTGTTAAGCTAATATGCGTGCAAACCATACATACATCCTGTATTAAGTATATATGGATGTTAACCTACATAGTCCTACATATTGTGTTAAGTCAATATACCTGTAAATCTACACACATCCTGTATTAAGCCAATATTCATGATTCGGTACATAGACCTACATACTGAGTTAAGCCAGGATGAATGTAAACCTACATTCTTCCAGAAATATGACAATATGCATGTTACCATACATAGCGTGTTAAGCCGATATGCACTTTACCCTACATAGGCCTACATACTGAGTTAAGCCAGGATGAATGTAAAGCTACATTCCTCCCGAAATAAGGCAATATGCATGTTACCCTACATAGGCCTACATACTGCGTTAAGAAAATATGCATGTTAACCTACATTCCTCCTGAAATAAGACAAAATGCACTTAAAGCTACATAGCAACACACACTGTGTTGTACATCTACATATATCCTGTGTTAAGACATATTCAAGTCATACCCTACATAGGCCTACATACTGTGTTAAGCCAGTATGCATGTAAAGTTCATGAAAAGGTAAGTCATATGTATGCGTTACAACCTGTATAGGATTAACTGTTTTATGAGTGTTGTTAGCTGTATAGGTTGGCAGCCTATACTTATTTTAACATTAGGTGATCTACAGGGCAATCACTGTGCAGGGCTTAGGGCATTTACATACTTGTGCCTATGATCATGTTCTGACGTTAGTCATGAGTTTCTCACTACAACAAATTTTCAATGAAATTCATCTTTTGCCCCTAGATGGAGTATCATCTCTTTCCATCTACATGTTAATGCAAGGGCAAGGATATACAGGAAAGACCTAGGCCAGTTACATACCTGTGCCTATGACCATGATCAGACGTTATTCATGTGGTTCTCATTTCAAACAAGATTATCGCATCTGCCCATCTACAGGGCATACTATGATAAAGAGGAAGCTCATCACGGTCTCTAGCATGTCTGAGCTAGCACTTCCAATATACTCTGGTACAGTATAGGATCATCTCAGCATCTAGCATATTTAATGGTATCAGAATACTCTATTACCGTCGATCATAGAGGTAATTATATACTTTTGTCACCGTTTTTCGGCTTGTGATGAGCAAATACGTCATATCAGGGAGGGGTGAAATAGGTATATATGCCGGTAATTTCATACAGAGAGCACCAGTCTTCAACGCTTTTGCAATTAGGTGTGTTAAGATTAACGTTGACCTATAGATGTATTCAGTCAGTGGTGAGTATGAAATAGAGTGTTCTTTTTCTAAAAAGTTTCTATTTTTCGTTATTCCAATTTTTCCATTGGTTTTCCAGCCAACAAACGACGACGATTCAGGCCATGATGAAACGGGTATTTGGGATGATTTAGGTAGCAGACGTAGCCCCTCGACATTACGAAGGACACCGTATTATAGCTGCCATTCGATGGAAGCCAAACCAAGTCGGGAGACCTCTGGTACTACATTACAGGTAATTATAAACAATTTAGATTATTATCAGAGGCTCATTTTCATATCTAATAAGGATATGTTTCTTTCAGGGGATAAACACTCCGGCCAAAGGATCTGAGTCTACCAACCATCCAACACTGGTGATTATTGTATTCCTAATGCGTTATTACTGTTATCTTTGTATTTTTCATTACTAATAAATTGTATTTCATAGGCTGGGCCAATAAATCACGCTATAATTAGGGTCGGAGATCGAGTTTTCATTCAAGTGTATTAGAGGAGGAACTGAAGCACATACAAGGAGTCGAGCACGCCCGTATTGACTGTTTACTTTGTTTAGGACGCAGGATACGATATCCTCCTCAATATGCGGTAGGTTTTATTGTACGGTGATAATAGTAGTAGTAAGGGGTTATACAAGATTTTTGATTTCTATTTAATTCTTTCTAGACTGTTGTGGAATATGCACGTGCAGCTGCAGCCCGTGGCGTATCGACTGATGCACTACATATACTAAGACGACTTGTATCGGACCTAGAAGCGGCGTTACGTAAAGACACGTATGAGGATAGTTTCTACGCCGTCGGCGTATGGAGGATTAGGATTAGCGATCTGGAAGAGCTACTTGAAGAAGGCCGAAGAAGAGTGGCTGTCGCTGAAGCGAAGGCAGTAATGGTCGAGCGAGACCCTCCATATACGGTCGTAAGTGTTACATTTTGTAGCGATACCTAAATTTATACTATTCGTGTACAATAATATAAATTATCCACTTTGTACGTATGTTGAAACAGAGAACTTCAGGAGAGCAGATTGAAGGAGGCGGCTATCGTATAGCGGACTACATTGTCTGCTTGGGAAGACCACCATGCACTGTCATCATATCCTGCGGTCACGTTTATTGCAACGAGTGTGCTGAAAAGGTGCAGATGTGCCCCATATGTAGGAAAGGCGTAGACAGACGCCACCGTCTATTTCTGAACCTGGAGTAATTGTTCAAAATATCATAGTTTAAATATTCGTTAATAAAGTCTTACCTGTATATCCAGAGTTTACTGTTGTTATTTTTCACCTTAAGTAACTATTATGATAAGGCGGGCATCGGTAGCTGCTTTAGAGTAACTATTGTTAAGGCTGACTCCAAGGTAGCTTTACCTAAGGGTCGATTCCAGAGAGGCTTTACCTGAGGCCTGGCCTCAAGCACGACTTTGCCTAAGGCCCTACTCCAGGCTGGCTTTTACCTAGGGCCTACCTCTCGGATACTATGAGATAAACCCTAGTCAATCTACTCATAGGATACTGTTTGTTAAACCCCAGTCAGGCCATGCATTGGATATTTTGTGTTAACCATTAGTAGGGCTACACAACGGCTACTGTGTGTTAACCAAGGCTATGCACTTTATATTATGTGTTGACTTGTAGTCATTCTACTCATCGGCTACTATGTGTTTACCTCTACAAACGGCATTGCCCGCCGTGATGTAATCAACAGTTGTAGTTATGACGTAATTATGGATCACTCCAACTCGCATGGACTCGTCCACTCCCCTCTCAAATGGACTCTTCCACAGCTTTGTATAATACATTATATACAGGTGGAGATATAGTATTTTTGCATAGTCTGTGTTTCAAGTGATCAGTGTGTGTTTGTCAGTAAGTAGTAAAATGTCATCATTAGTGTCGGTAAAGTTTTCAGCTTTAAATTCTGTAGATTCTATGCCTATACGCGGGCTAAAGATAGGCAAGGCAAATAGAATTGTAAATGCAGGTTTTGTCGAAGCAAAGTATGGTAACGCCGTACTTGTAGACTTACAGGTAGATGATGAAGACAGACGCGCTGTCTTTCTTCCCAAGCGATACGCTACGGCGTTGACTGTGGAAGAATTGAGCTCTATTATAGGCAAATTTTTAACTGTTATCAATCATGTCGGCCAAACTGTGAATTTGGCCTTAACAGAGTAATATTATTCTTTAAAACGTTCCAGCATGTTTCTTTTTTTTAAATTTTACAGTGCCTCTATATTTGTTTAATCTATGCGCTATTGAGGTCTGCGCATGCGTACAGAACAGAAATGATATAGACAGTTTGGACTTACCTGTATCTGTAAAGCATACGTTGATAAAGTCATTTAAAGACTATGTACTGATGAATCCTTGTGATACATCTGATTCTTTATCAATAGATTTCAATAATTTAAATTTTTCAGAATTTTTAATGTTGATGAACCACCCTTACGAGGTGCCTGTATTTGTCGATGAGAGGACAATTTTCAACTTTATTAAATTTCACTACACCGGTCTGTCTAATAATATTTGCCGAGAGTGTTTGAGTTACTTGGTGCTCCGCCGGGCAGATAGTTTCGACATCACAAGAGCCTGTTACACATACTCTACAGCCGAAGTGGACTGCTTCGAATTTATTCGAGACACTAATAACTGGTGCGATATCTGTTTAAGCCCGTTATTTATATTATTTAGTTTTGAAGACTTTCTGCAATCAACCCCGGAAGAGAGCTATTCTTTGGTCAACTATTGTGATCCGTTAATCTGCAGGTCATACATTCACGAGAGATGGCGTCACAACAACCTATAAACACTCACATTGTAAGTAACTACTCTTTTTTTCAAATTATGTTAAGCCTAGAAGACACAATAGGTGTTTATTTATAGGAGAGCATATTTTCAGACTTCATTTTTCAATTTTTGTAATGCCTAGATCACACACTATATTGAATGAGTGGTGGTGTATTTTCAATAGCGTTTAATATATATTTAGAACAATATATATTATATGTTAATGTCAAGTCTTTTTCAAATTATGTAAAGCCGTAGATCACACAGTATATTGAATTAATGGTAGTTTATTTTCAACAGCGCTTAATATATATTTTTAAATTTAAGCTTGTTTTGGACATGAGGTAGCGTCATTTCTTTTTCAAATTATCTGCAGCCCAGATCATAGAATATATTGAATGGATGGTAGTTTATTTTCATTAGCGTTTAATATATATATATATATATATATATATATATATATATATATATAAATATATATATATTTTAAATTGAGGCTTATTTTGGATACGAGATATTATGTGTTAATGTCAATTCTTTTTCAAATTATCTTTTCAATAGATTCTTTTTCATTTTTATAGGCGTACACAACACTTTCAGATTCTTCACTAACCTATTCATCATCCTATTCGCCTCTACTACTACCTAGGGGCTCGTCTCCAGAAGATCTACCTACCCGCCCGTCAGGCGTTGATACGGACAGCGAGGAGGAAGAGGATCATAGACCCTGCTATAGTTGGGATGATTCGTTTTCGTTTCGGCTACACGATTTTCTAATGGCTTCTCATCCACCGAGGGACCCGCCTTCACCCCACACGTGCATACAGACGCTGGATTACACTTTAATGGAGCTCCAGCTGGTGATTAGGGATTTGCGGACTGCCGCTTGAAAAGCATACTACAGGACGAGTCGGACCTTTGCGTATAACGTTTGGGGCATGACGAGGAGATTCCTACAGGATATTGTGGTGGCGGGAGACTAGGCTGTCCAGCGTACGAATAATGTAGGTAGATTTTCATATTATTTCGATTGATTTTTCTTTCAGGCTATCTGGACCTATTTACTAATCATATTGTTTCTTACAGGATTTGTATATGCATATGCAGCTGTTAATAATATACTTTTTTGCCTACAGAATAAGCCACGACCGGCGGAGATTAGCTTATGCAAAATATGTTGTGAGAACCCTCGCAACGCAGTTGCCACGCCATGCCGACATGTCTTTTGCTTAACCTGTCTCTCAAGATGTAATCGCTGCCCAAATTGCAGATCTCGGATCATCGACACCTTTAAATTATATATGTAATATTGAGAACAATTTATATCTATGCACTGTAAAATTATTATTATATGTTAGTTTAATAAATCATCATGCTGAATACCCTTATTGTATATATTATTCCATATACCAGCCCTTTTCCATAACGGATCCTTATATCATGCGCTTTATCCAATATTATATGTTTATACCTCTCTTATATTGCTAAAACACTCTGTTGAATAACATATATTTATTCATGTTATGTTATAGGTCTTATTATTGGTTTTTCTCTATAGACCTTTATATCTAAACGCATTTACAGCTATAGAATATATCAATAAAGCTGTTTGTTTACTTAAACTATAACAACCTACATAATAAATCGATACGGTAGTCAAAACAAATACAATCGCCTTGATTCACAACGACACAGCTGTGCGGGTTATTGGCTTGCTATAGCGGTCGCCGTCTGCCGTTGCGGTTTTAAGATAATGTTTTATCTCTGCAGGTTTGCACATGTCCAGCACACGGTCACCGGTTATCTACAACTATGTAGGCCAAACGTATTCCCTGAAACGACAGGGCTTTGTTGCATTGTTTATTAATTAAGTAGCATAGACAAATTTTGAGTTTGACAATCATAACCCCTTGCCCCGCATCAGCTAATTTATTTAGAGGTAGAACACTCTAGTTAGGGGTGAGCCTAATACTTGCATAGAGTCGTTCGGGCCTCGATAAGAGATACGTCATCAGATATATTAAATTAGAGCCTGACTCTAGTGTGAATTTGCCTCAGGCCTTTCTCCAGGGCGGCTCTAGCTAGGGCATGGCTTCGGCGTGGTTTTAACCTAATCCCATACTCTGTGGGGGCTGTACCTAAAGCCTAGCTCCTGGGGGGCTTTACCTGACTCTAAGATGACTTTTACCTAGGACCCGACTACAGGTTGGCTTTACCCAAAAATTGATGGAGGTATTTGTCTTGGTCGAGAGGCTGTAATTGATATAGCATCCATCCTAAGGCCCTACTCTTGGGTAGCTTTACTTAAGGGCTGACTGCTTCACCTAAAGTCTAGCTCCAAAGAGGCTTTACCTAGGCCCCGACTCCATGGTAGCTTTACCTAAGGCCAGGTTCCAGGGCTACTTTACATAGGGCATGGCCTTGGATTGGCTTTACCTAAGTCCTGGGTGGCTTTACCTGAGGCCCTGCTCCATATTGGCTCTACCTAAGTCCTGGGTGGCTTTACCGAAGGGTCGGCCTCGGAATGTCTTTACCTGGGGCCATGCTCCACAGATAGCTTTACCTAAGGCCTGGCTCCTGGGTGACTTTTACCTAAGACCCTACTCCAAGGTGGCTTTACCCAAGACTTGTTGAAGGTATTTGTCTTAGTCGAGAGGCTGTAATTGATATAGCAACCATCCTGGCCCGGCTCTTGTGTAGCTTTACTTAAAGGCTGACTGCATTGTTTATTAATTTAGTAGCATAGACAAATTTTGAGTTTGGCAATCATATACCCCGTTCCCCTCATCACCCAAATCGTTTAGGGGTAGACTCCTCATTTTAGGGTGAGCCTACTACTTGACCAGAGTCGCTCGAGCGCGGATACGTCATCAGATAACCATTAAATCTTTCCAAAAGTTACCCCCACCACCGGAGCTATTCCAGGGTTACTTTACCTAAGGGCCGGCCTTGAGATGGCTTTACCTGATGCCCGGCTCCTAGGTGGCTTTTACCTAAGGCAACTACTCCAGGGACCAACCAAGTTTTGGCGATCTGAAAACTACCCCCGGGTGAATCCACCCCCACAGCAGTCCATACTGGACTCTAGACATATCCCGTACAGTCTGTTGATCCAATAAATCGATTTTTGGCAATTTCATATATTATTTAAAAACTACCCCTAGGTGAAACCACCCCTGCAGCAGTCCATAATAGACTCTACAGATATCCCGTACGGTCATTTGATCCAACCGATCGATTTTTGGCATTTTCATATATTATTTAAAAACTACCCCTAGGTGAAACCACCCCCAACCGTAGCGATAATACACTCTAGACTTGCCCTATCAGTCAAGACACATTCTTCCAAAATTTTTTCGAAAACTACCCCCACCTCAAATCTACCCCCGGAGCTACCCCCCGGGGAAGGTCCTGAACGTAGCTGAGGACAACCCCACACCTAGGGGTAGGTTAGGTTAGACGAAATTTGGCTGGCTTAGGTTAGTGGGGTAGAATATATTTTTTTTCGAAAAACTACCCCCACCCCTCTAGACGTGGTCGAAACCAGCCCCAGGGCTAGGATCAAGGCCGCAACGGCCGCCTCCATCATCCAAAACCACCCCTAAACACACCGGTGACGTACAGGCCAGTTAGGGGTAGTTTGTGCTAAAGTGGGGTCATATCTACTATAGGATTCGTGAAGGTAGAGTTTTTGTACGATGTAGATAGTCCCTACAGACTACTCCGGATCATGAAACCGGTGAATCGTCTTGAAAGATACGACGGCTCGATTTAAGCCTACTGGCGTTGTAACTCATTTCTAACAAACACACAGCACAATATTTCTCAGTTTCATTCCAAACACCCTACTAGAATTTAGTTTTTTCTGGTAGCAACCCAGAGCCTTAGAACTAATAAATATTTAGTCTAACCTTCATTCAATATGCCACAAATTTTTCGGTTCTACCTCGTCAGTCAGCCAGGAATAGCGAGAGTCTGATTGGCTGAGAGGTTATGCAGCGCCTGTCGCTCTGCGGTGTGTTCCATTCTTGATCCGCTGAGTTCAAAGTCAGTTGCTGGCCTTATATTCTAGAAGTATTTCATTATTTAGTTCCTTTTTTCGTTTCTTTACGCTTAATGGTGCAGGAAATTGTAAACAAAACCAAATTGCATTTCCTGTTGTATTACGTTACATAAACCCTTCTGAAGCGTGTGTGCATTGTGTTGACAGCCAACGCCCTTCGCTAATAACATTATTTTGTATAATGGTACCTTACCTAGTCTGTGTCACGTTCGCAGCTTTGTATTCGGAAAGAGCATCTCTATAATCAATGCGCATTCCCTGATTGAAGTCAAGGACATGAAAACAAAATTTGACTATCATAATCAGTTCAAAAACAATATCAAATTGTTATTTCCAAAAACATCGCAAATTCTTATTGATCAAAAGAAATTATAATATTCAAAACAAATTTTCAGGTTGTTTAGGGAACATTTCTGAGTATTAACCATGGCCCGTAAGGGTTGTGATTTGTTTTTGTAATGCTAATGAACTATAACTAAACAATAACGAAAACTCAGTCGTAAACAATTGTTTATTCCTCAAACGCGTTTCACTACTTCATTTTTATTGGTTACAGCTAATAGAAAATATAAGCAATAAGCGTTTCAGGCATAGATTATATGTTGCTGCATCAGCTATACTGGCGATAGTTTTGTGAAACGCTATTGAGAGAATAAATTATTGTTGTTGGTAATTGTTTAATCCTTATGAGAGCTCACAAGCAAATTATAAAAGCTTTGCGATAAATTAATTATTAAATTAAACAAGTAAGTTTTGGGGTTGAAACACAGACGATTAATACAAAACGCAAAGTACCAATGTACGGTTTTAAAGAAACTAAAACGTTGCACATGTGTTTATAAAAGATACACAAATTGAAAACAAAATTCCGTACTACAATATAAAATAGTAAGAGATTTACGTATTGATTAATTTTGAAGCAGCGCTACTACTAATTCGTAACCCTTTTAAAGGATAAAACTTATCCATCCTAACCATCAATGAAAATATGAAATGCTATAAATAATAAACATAAGAAACAACTTATTATACTGTTGCTATTACTTGCGACCAAACCTTTTGTTAACTAAAGATTGTTAAGTTGTTAACTTACACTTGGAAGAAACATTTTCGTCTTACGACTTCTTCAGCCTCGTGTTTTTGCCGCTAGGAATGCTGCAGTTGTGCTTCCTCGGTAACATTTTTTGAAAGATAGAAATGATGTGATCGAATAGAATGTGTGATATGTTACGTGTTTGTTCATTTAGGATGTCATTTTACGTGTATTGATATGTCTATATATTTCATACTGTTCTAGTCTGTTTAATTTATGGTCTTTGTTGCATGTGTGTGGAGGATGCTAATGTTATTTTCCATACGGTGTTAACGCCATTATTTTTTGTTATGGTCTTGAACTCATGTTCAAAACAAACACGATTTCAACATATACAGCAAACCAACCATGACAGACCCACTGATACACATCACATCGAGCCACCTAATTCAACATAAACACGCAGCATTTAAACATTTACTACACAGACTAAATAAAATACCATTGGATATCACTTAAATGGATATGGCTATTATTTAACAGACAAACTACACAGAAAATACTCAATAAGAACAGTAACAACAACACAAACAACAAAAACACGAACTCAAACAAATTCATCACCCTCACATACACAAACAAACTCACAAAAAAAGCACACCAATTCAGAAAAGCAGGATACAATGTAGCTTACAGAACAACAAATAAAAGCCTAACGGCTATCAGATACAGCATTAATAACAACACCAACACATGCAATAACCCAAGAGTGTACAAACTAAAATGCAAAAACTGCAATAAGTTCTATATTAGACCAACAGGCAGTTTTTTCACCGAAAGTTATAAAGAACACAAAATCACACTGTACACTACTATTGAATCTACCTTCGCAAATCATGGATACTAAACACTCATGGAAAATTATAGAAAATAACATGAGCCTTCTCCACACATACAACAAAAGCCATAAATTAAACACACTAGAAATATATAGATATAGCAACACACATAAAAATCACACCATAAATGAACAAACACGGCACAGTTCATACATACTCTTCGATCACATCACTTCTATCTTTCAAAAAATTTATCGAGGAAGCAAACTGCACGAGCCTGTTGCCGTTGTCGTAAGACGAAAACGTTTCTTCTAAGTGTGAGTGAACAATTTAACAATCTTTAGTTAACAAAAGGTCTGATCGCAATTAATAGAAAAAGTGTAATAAGTAATTAGCAACCAGCTCGTCATGAAGAGCATCAAGATTTCGATATTAGAATCAAAATATAAAAATGCTAAAATAAAATTAGAAAGCAAGTTGTTTTTACAGAAATAACCAATAACTGTGAAAATCTATACATTAACATTAAGTCTAGAATGTGGGCAGTAATAAAACTAAAATCAACATACTAACGGTGTTATTCAAAGTGTTTAGAGCTATTTGTAACCTCAAATAATAAAAAAAAAAATAATTAATGTCCCCCCAAAATACTGGAAGATGTAAATATTTTGTTGCCGTGTCGAATTAGATTTGAAATTTCTTCCAAACAAGAATTACTTCGTTGCCTTAGTAAAAGCTTTCGTGCATTTATACAAAGGGCAAACTTCGCTTAGCGCTTTACAACCAGGTCGCTTTGAATTCGGAAACATTCAGTAGCGAACAAAACGGCCGAACGCACCTGCACAGGCACTCACTACAATAGCTTTCTGTTTCTATTCACTCCTTACGACCTTTGTCTTTCATATAAAGCGGAATCTATTGATTTAGTGTTAAACAAAATTTCTCATTAAAACGAATATTCCTTGAAAGCGTTTGTTTCTCCTATTGCTTCATTATATTTAATCCTTTTCCTAATATAATTTTATCCCAGGGTAACAGCTGCTATCTGTGCAAGTACCGCTGCAATACCATTACCGTTTATGTTTATTACGTCCCTGCAATATTAAATCATATTTATAAAAGTATGGAATAATATAATTTTTGTATTGTGTGACCTAAGTTTTTATTCTGATAATTATATTATCGTGTAATTATGTTTTATTGTGCATTCTGTATTTAACGCGTATATTGTCTCTATCATTTCGGCTTGACTATTTCTTTGATATTATACGAAATGTAGCTCCAATATTCTGTACCTTCCTGATTGTTATATCATACAATCCTTAGGTAGCTCAGTACTAGATGTATGTGTTGTAAACCTCCAAGTGGCAAGTTCTGATGTTCTTTAGGCAAGCGATGGTGTTTCCTGCTTCTCGATACTAGTGGAATAAAAAACCAATATTAAAAGTGAAACTTTTTAAACCTTAGTATATGGAGGACATGTACAAGGACATCAATCAGATAATTTATCAGGAAGATAGGTTTTTGCCTAAGAAGTTAAGGAATATAAAATATACACATCTCTACTGCTCTAAACAAGCGTGATATTTTATCTCTACCGAATTATCACGATTATTTCCGAAAAGCAAACACTTTCCGAATAGGCTATCACCAAAATCAATTTCCGTCACGTCTAAAGAGATTTTAATTTATAATAAATGAATAAAAATAAATAATCAATATATTGTATTATTTTAGTCACATGTATTGAAATTTAATAAAATTAATATATTCAATAACCTAAATAATATATATAATTATAATAATATGTTCACTTTCAAAAAAAAAAATAATAATTGAAGTGACCTAACCTAAGTGATAAAATAACTGCACTACGACATAACATATAACATTTGCTATATTATGAGATTTTATGTTGCTCTTAAGTTGAGCTAAAATATTAGGGGAGCCCCGTGATGCGTAACGGAAGTAATTAATTTTTCTCTTAAGCAAAATATACAGTCATTCATACACATGCAAAAGAGGCATTCACATCAAAAAGTTTTTTTGCTTTCTCCTTGTAGCAAGAAAATAAAAAGAATTAATTTTTGAAGAAATTATTCTGAAATTAGAAAGAAACTTTTAAATGAAATCAAAATTTATTTAGAAATTCTAAATACGAAACTATTAGGTAAGGCTAAGGTTTAAGCCAACGAAGGATTTGGAAGGCCTATACTGGTCTCTGTACTTCCCTGTAGACTACGAGGAAATTATAATACGGCGTATACGTGCCCTATATGTGCACTGTATCCTGCCCTATAAGGGTTGTATTTGGCTTTGGGTTGACACCATTATGGGGCGATGTACAAAGTATATGTTCATGTAGATAAAACAATTAGGGTTTGATAGAAAATAAAATAAATATTGGTTATTTGTTAAATTACTTTATTGAACATAGGAGGGCACTTTTAGCCGTGGGTTTTAAATTATAATTAAGAGCTTTAGAGACAAATGTTTGGTTACAAGCAGGGCAGAAGGATGGATGAAATATTTACCTAAACAAAAAATCAAAAAATATCCGAACAGAAATGAAGGTACTATAGCAGAAATAATCTTCACACCATTTATAAAATTTGAAAAAGGAATAAAAATAAATGCTAATGAAGACAAGAGAGGATTTTCTCATCGGCCGTAGTGAAAGGTCAATGTATAAATCTCTGCATATGAATAGATTATAACTAAGTAGATTGATTAGTTGATCAATCAAAGCAGGTTCATATTTTCTGACGTAAGTATGCCGAACATAGGAGGTACGGCTGTATTAGATCCTTTTCTCCTGGCAGAAGAGAGCCATTAATCACAGTGTCTGGCAGAGGTAGCTACAGGAAGACCAGGGAAAGTTTTAATTAAATGTCAACTTTCCTGTTTTAATAGTGAAGAAATTGTAACAAAAATATCAAATGAAAATCCTTCTTACACAAAATCATTTGTTTAAAAATAACTGTTCTTTACTTTAAGCAGGGTTTTTTAATGTAAATCAGGCAACAGAGAATCACTTTAAACGCAGAGTTATGTAACACAGTCAATTATAGAATTATATAGACGAAAATGAAATAGAATTCGATTTTTTCGAATAAGACTAATAACATAAAATATGTAATTGATACAACTTCTAATCAGTCTTAACAAACTGCTTTAGGTTTCCATTCCAAATTTGAACCTTCTGGAGGTAAAATTTATTTATTGTGGTACTTACAAACAACCAACATAGAGTTACAGGTTTAAAACAACACTAAACACAACTTACAAACACGCCAGACATTACACACACAAAATATATCAAACACATGTAACAAAATTCATTTAAAATACCTTGATCGAGATAGCTTGAACATTAAATTTTGTGATGTATAGGTTTAATTTGCACATATTGTTTGTATGTTGTATCTGTTTTTTTAATATGTTAATTAATATGATGTTTAAAATAGATTATAATATATCAGTGCGTGTCGTTTGTGTTATGACATTTCCAAAAACATTTCACCGTTGTAAAGTTTTTGTCTTCGGAATTTCTGAGCCATCATTGTCATATAATTCGTCAGAAAGAAGGTGTGTTGGTACAAATCTTATCTACAACCAGAGAAGGAAAACCATTAGAATGTGTTAGCAAAGGACTAATGTTCGGCGTGTGGGTAGTTTAGTACCTACCCTCCTATGTGCGGAGAGTTTTTATCAATTATTATTATCTTAAATGATAAATATAAAATGCTATAAATTTTCATTTAAAAAAATACTTGTTCCAAGGCTAACTATTCTTGATGGTAAGTAACACGTTAGAGTCTATCTTCTAAACGATTCAAAATATCCAATATATTTAATTTCCCTCCACTGGATATTAGAAGTAACCGTATAGGTTTATTGTTATGAACATTTTTACCGCTGATTCGTTGTTAAGTATTCCTTTGATTGGTGTTAGCCTCCTCTGTTCCGTCCAAATTGTACACGTTTCCTATTTAACCGATTGTTTGCCTTTACTGCAGTCTTTCAGCTCTAGGATACCCTCTCCCACGTCGTTATCTACCTCCTAACCTAAATAAGCTTACCTCCTCTTTCTTCCCAAGTTGTAAGCAAAACTTTAAAATATTATTATCAGATGAAATCAATTATTATCAATTTTCTGGGACATTTAAAGTATTTTTATATATTTACTCTCTTAAACTGAAGATATTTTTTCTAGACAGTTAAAACTTTATTATTTTTATTTCTAATAAATATTCAAGACTGAGTACAAGCAAAGTGTCCTTTTGGATTTATTAGTTTTATTGCCGTTATATATGTGCCTATATAGATTTATATTCCTTCACCCCGTTTAACTAACTATACAACAATGCAACTCAGAAGCGGCCAGCTGATTTGGCGAGCCTCGCTCATAAACTTGAGCAGAATTATTTACTTTTTAGTAACGAATCCCTCAATAAGAGATTATCTGTTCTTCCAGTAAAATTGTAACATCATTTTAGGTGATGTTACATAAAAAACAGATTCAGAAAACGAACGTGAAATCAATTTCAAAATGTAACATAAAATTAAAAAAATTGTTGTAAATTTATAAATTAAAAATCCATGGGCGATCGTGACACCCGTGTTGAAACTTTGGAATTGCAATATGCGCAGAACGAGTGCGCGGGAATTAAGATACTCGGGTAACAATTGCATTTCCGTCCCTTTCGTTTGAAGCATGTGATTGAGAGCAGACGTATTAAGATTGAAGGGCGACGGGAAGCCATTTTTATTTTAAGTTTTGAAACATGTAACAGTTTACTATATTTTAATTTTGTTTTAACAGAAGAAATGCTACGTTACGATACAACGCCGGGGCCAGATTCCAAATTACGAGCGAGCCAACACAAAATGCATAATGCGGATATCTAAGTACAGGAACCACGTTTTGGCTACACCAGTTTAGTTACAACTCAGCTAAGTCCTAAAATTAAGAAGTTTGGTGATAAAAAAGAAAAATTGAACTTTTAAAACTTTAACCGTTCAATGGCATGATAATGCCAGTTTTCTTTTTAATAATAAAAAAAATGTAAACTCTTTTGTATAGTGTAGTAAATTTTGTTTAAGTCGAAAGGACAAATTAAAGTGTATGTTGAATACGCAAAGCAATCTCGAAAGGATTTCAGGTATTCTGCCATAGATTTTGTAATATGTAAAGTTCTGATAAATAATATAAAATCTGTAAAAGTTGTAAAATATGAAAGTAGCGTAGTATTTCTAATGTGAATTTGTTTGTAATATTTATACATATATTTCTTATTGATGAAGTAAAGTTTGATTTGTTTAAATTAACATTTGTGCCTTAAATTATTTAATGAACACATAACTCTTATTTTCAATTAAACATTTGACTTTGCAGGTCAATTATTTAATTATGTAACAAATTCTGCAATATTAAAAATCAACATTGATTCCTTAAAAACTAATGTTACAAAAATTATAACGTTAAAAAATATTGTTGATAAATTGTTCATATTCTTCATTTTCTTTACAAACAAACACGGATTTGTGAAACAATAATTAGTCATCAAATAGTTAATTTTTGTCGAACGTTTTTAAACCATAATTTCAAATTTGATTCCACTTGACGCTCATTCCCAGGAAGACGTCTTGCTGTAAACATTATGTGTAGTCTTTGTTCTTCAAAATTTTACATAAAAGAGTTTGCGTAAAGCCAAATTGAGAATCGTTTATTGAATCTTTTTGTAATTAAAGGTATCGATTCATATTGTCAAGTTTTTCTTTACAACTTAAATCACGTCGTTTCTATTTGGAACTCGGACGTCATGCTGCCCTGTGAAACCTCAACACAACATACACAAAATAAGTTAGAAAAGTTCATCCAAAATTAAATTTCGTAAAATAACACTGAAATCATAAACATATATACAAATAAAGAAATATACGGCGCTGCAGTCGAACCAATGACATACTAACAACTAGATAGATAAACAACTAACTACATTTTATGAAACCTGCAAGATGTGATTGAATAAAGTCAATCAGGATATGTATGCTGTATGGATAATGAATCACCTCGATAACGAGTCTGATGGGCAGGATGTCAGTTCCAATATTCCTGGAATTATTTCTAAGAATGTACGATACTTGTAAGAATTGTGTTTGCTCAGTGCTATTGCATGCATATTTTGTTGCATGACAAATTAAATGATAACAATGAGCCAATGTATGATTACAATAAGCCGATCGATTACAATGTATTTATAAGATTCCGTGTCTTTCTTTAAATGAGATGATAATAGCAACAGAATGATAACATTAAGGGTGATGGTACTATACGGGTGCTACTGACAACAATCAATAGATATATATTTTCAGTTTTAATTAATTACAGTAGTTAATCATTAAATTTCGACAGGTTTATCACGTTTCGCCTCTATTTCAAAGGGATGTTATGTAAATCCAAATATGTCAGTAAGTAACTACATAAATTTTCGAGTTGAAAGAAATTAAATGTTTATACCAAAGACAAAAATATCATAGCTTAACATATCATAACTTCAACATCCTCCAATAAAAATAATATTTACTGAATATTTGAAATAGTTTCTTTTCAAAAAAATAGAGAAAAATCAAATATTTACAAATGCAGTTTTTTTGTATTTTTGTTATGACATATTCCAATAATTAAAATAACAACATTCCTGATAAACATTTTAATTATAAATTAATAAATAATTAATATCACTTAACAAAGTAATTATACAAATGAAAACAATTTTTTAATTTAAATAACAAAGATTTTGTTATAAGAGACAATGATCTCTCAGCCTGAATAGAAACAGAAAGCTATTGTGTGTAGTGCCTGAGCAAATTCAATGCCTGAGCAACTGAATGTTCTCGAATTTAAAGCCCGCTTATTGTAAAGCGCCATGGAGCATTGGCCCTTTTTTTATAAATACGCAGTAGGTTTTGTTTGAATAAACTAAATCAATACTTGTTCCAGAATTGTTTTTCAATATCAAAGTTGTTATTTAATTTATAAAAATTAATCGAATCATGGTAATTTAGGTGGTTTTAAAAATGTATTGATATGTATTTTTTATTATACAGTGTTTCCATACATACAAATTATTTTTAAAAAAATGAATATGTAATAATTAAACCACGTAGATTATTATATAATATACTTCAAAGCGTTTGTTAAGTACGTGAGAGGTTACCGAAAAAAGACGCAAATTTTTTTTTACACTGTAAAAAGTAATTTTTTGTAATTATTGTAAGTAATCACTTAAAAGTAATTATTGTAGTCAACAACTGACAGCAACGAATGTATTAATTTCTTGATCTTAAATTTGGAGTACGATAAAACCAATCGTCCATGTTTGGCGAATTTTTGCTGGCGTCGATGCTGCCTAATACCTATTGAGAAATATCAGTTTTCTTCGACTGATGAAAAGCTTTGTCTTACCTTATACTTCAAGATTGTTTTAAAACGTAATTATATAAAATTACAATATGTATAATATTTAAATTTGATACGGAAGCAGGAGAATCGACCACATCCCCGTAAACGTCTGCTGTAGTAAGTATTCACTATTAAATAAGTCAAGGCTCTCGTTCATTACATCACATAATTGCGTATGTAAATAAATACATTTATGGTTTATATATAAGCAATGTTCTTTATCATATTATTTTGTAGTTAACAAATTGTATCATTTTCCAAACTTTACAGAAACGTTTAAGTAAATATAAATGTATACAGCCTCTAGGCACTACATCTTTCCTTCAGTAACATTCTGTGATTCACTCAAGCAGCCGTTAACAATAGCCTACCCTCAGTCTAGCTTTATGCGTTTACGTTTTCAGTAACCTAATACACAAACTGTTGCTCCTTACTCATGTCGTAGTTGGTAATTTCCTCTTACAAATTGGAAAACCCCTTTATTCTGTAATTCACAGATTTTCCGCTATGTTATTTGCTCCCAAGCGTAATTACTACAATTTTGTTCTGTCTTACAATTTTTCAAGACATTGTAGTCCTTACATTTTCAAACTAACAGGAAACTGTAGTATATATCTTAAACTTTATTAATAAAGAAATAAACTAAACAATTAAACAAAAGTGTCTAACTCATTTAATGTCGGTCAAGCTTATTTTTACTAATTAAACACAGTAAGTAAAATTAACGTTTAATGTTATAACATTTAAAAATTGATGTAAACGTGCTTACGCAAGTCCGCCAGTATGCACGCAACCCTTACACGAACACCCACACACACACACACACACACACACACACACATATATATATATATATATATATATATATATGTGTGTGTGTGTGGGGGGGGGGGGTGAGAGAGAGAGTCAAAGAGAGAGGAAATATATGAACAACTCTAACAATTATATACCTGTGTTAACTAGTAAACGTCCTATTTCAAAACATTTAAATATATCTTGAATTTTGTAGACCATCACGTTCGGTGAATATTATTGATCACTTAAACAATAGTTTATGACTATCCAAAATTTAAATTTAATAAAGTTAAAACACACTGAGACAGAACGTTTTCGATTGCTAAGTGCCGATCTTCATCAGTGTCTTCTGCTTGGAGATGTCGGATCAAGCGGTGACGGGTTTTAAGGTAGGTTTTCGATAGTATCAAAGAGTATGCGTGATTTTTATGTGTTTGTTCGTTTAATTTGTTTGTACTTTGTGTTTTTGTGTGTCTGTAGATTTCATATTGTTCTAGTGTGTTAGATGTGGTCCTTTTATGTTGATGTGTAGGGTTTCTAGATAATGTCTGAGTATTTGTGTCCTATTTCCTTTATATGATTGTAAAATGTTGAGTTAGTGTTCTGTTTGTGTTCCTCGGCTCTTTGTTTAAAGCTGCGACCTGTTTGTCCAATGTAGAATTTGTTACATTCGTCGCAGTTTAGTTTGTATACGCCTGGTGCTTGTAGTTTATCTTTGTTGTTGGTGTTGTGTTGTATTTTGTATTGTATCTTGTTATTATTTTTGTATGCTCTAATGTATCCTATTATTTGAAATTTGCGGGCTATTTTGTTTGTTGTTTTGTTTATGTATGGTAATGTGATGTATTTGTTTTCACTGTCTGTAGTGTTAATTTTAGTGTATCCTGTGTATTTTGTACCATAGTTTGTCTATTATTGTGGTGTTGTATTCAATTGTGTATGCTAACTATTTAATTGTGTCTAGTTCTTTGTTTATGTTTTCTGTGGTCATTGGGACTTCTTTAAGTCTATGGAGCATGGATCTGAAGGCAGCATGTTTGTGTTGGATAGGGTGGTTTGAGGTGTTGTGGATAAGTGTTTAAATACTGTTAGAAAACCGTTTTGATCGATACCTTAAATTTTAAATGTTTTGGAACTTTACTGCCGGGAACTAATAAGTAAAATGTATGCTGTTCTGACTAAAATTTAATGATTTCTAGAGGTTACAATGTTTGACAATTTTAATACTAAATTTGAAGCATAGTTTATACAAACTACGCTTCATTTGTTTAAACAAGGTAATTTTCTGTACATTTAAATTTTTAAAATTCAGCGTTTTTTATTCTATATTAATATTGAGTTTAAGAAAGAAAAATATTAACATTGTTTGTATGTTTACAGTTTGTTTATTTTATTCGTTTCATTCATTTTTATGCTTAAAGCACAATTTATGCTGGTTTCCTGATAACCGCGGCAGGTTTATGATTGGACAATCAGATTTTTGTTATCTATATTCCTACTGAGGTCAAGAAAGAAAAATACTATCATTGTTGGATATTTCCAATTTGTTTATTTTATTCGTTTCATTCATTTTTATGCTCAAAGTACTATTTATGTTGTTTCCTGATAACCGCGGCAAGTTTATGATTGGACAATCAGATTTTTGTTATCTATATTCCTACTGAGGTCAAGAAAGAAAAATACTATCATTGTTGGATATTTCCAATTTGTTTATTTTATTCGTTTCATTCATTTTTATGCTCAAATCACTATTTATGTTGTTTCCTGATAACCGCGGCAAGTTTATGTTTGGACAATCAGATTTTTGTTATCTATACTCCTACTGAGGTCAAGAAAGAAAAATACTATCATTGTTGGATATTTCCAATTTGTTTATTTTATTCGTTTCATTCATTTTTAACCTTACAGCAAAATTTATGACGTTTTGTGGTAACCACGGCAAGATTAAGATTGGACAGTAAAATATGTGTTTTTAATGTGAACGGGTTTCAGTGGGAATTTAGCTTTTCAGTAAAAAATAAGTTGAAGACTTTGCATTAAAGATAGGTTTAGGAGGAGGACATGAATCCCCTGGTCTGGATTATAGAGAAGTATCCTTTGTATGTGCTATATACGAGTAATTAGACTTACTCTATATCGGGATTATACGTACATGAAGGCACACGTTACACACTACATTTTACATGTATTGTAACAAGATCTTTATAGAGCGAATATCTTAGAGAGAAATTGCCAGAATGATACACAATTTTTATCACGAAAACGTAATATATCATTCTCCGGCGCTACACCATATGAAAAAATGCAGATGGGGTTTAATAATGGAAATATCAATGTTGGAATGCGAAAGTGCGTAGATCTTTTATACAGAATGAATTCGAAGTAACTGCGTCTGCTTCCCACAACATTCCAGCTGATCATATATTTATTTCTATCTCTCTCTCACCCACTCTCTTTCACCCACAAATACAGACTTTCTTCTCCCATACAACAGAAAGATATTGAGGGAAATAGAGGTACATTCTGCACCTAATATTGAAGAGATTTATGTTTCAATGTACAAAGAAACATTTAAAAAAAACAACTATAGGCTACATCAAACAATTAATAATTTACTGAAGATACTAAAATCAATGGAGGTTATATTACCAGAAACTAATAAAACACCTATTTACAAAACTACACACTTATGTTCATTAAATAGTTAATTGAACATATACAACCGTTTAGATAGTAGTAAATTATTCAAGATAATATTGTAAGGTTTATTGTATTAACGCCAAACTGCAGAAAAATATAAACGAAGCACAATACCTATTAGTTTCAACTGTGGCCGTGGGAGATCAGCACTCAACAGCGAACCGCTTACAAACAGCTGATTGCAAAACACCTGAACTTTCAGCACCCTTCTGAAATTAAAATCAAGTTGCGGAGAGTGTATAACCAGAGTCGAAACGAAAGGAGTCGCAAAGTTACCAGGCAAGGAAAGCCTGCTTATCTGGTGACTGCAGGGGTTTCTTCTGATCGATCGGACGCCTTCCAAAGAATCCAGCCAACATGGAGATAACCTTAGTTATCATATAGACCACAACACCATGTAAATATTTATTAACTTGTAACTTGTGATACATATTGTAACATATGCATAGTAACATATTGTAAGCATAGTAGCTATGCACACTGTCCACGGCCAGAGGAGGATAGTTTGTCAAATTTCTTTTAGAGGAGAGACTTTCTAAATTCTGTTTTGGGGTACAATAATCTAGGTATTGAATCCTCCTACGGCGATTGATATCAATATAAAATATTTTTAAATAATTAATCCATCGTGCTAATTTTCGCTAAGTGTGTGAAGGTACTTTAAAACCTAATGCAACTATTTGAACATAAACCAAAGGGCTAATATTCACTAAACGGTGAATAGTTTACTAAAGGTGCGTCATTATAAAACCTAATACGTTTATTATCACAGAAACCTAGGGGCTAATACACATGCAAAATCACAAGATACTAAAAATATTATTGGTTCCTAATATTAACAAACTAATATTGTAAAATAATATTGGGTACAATAATATGTTTACTAAAACCTATAGAAGGTAATTAAACAGAGACAAAGGAGCTGAAAAGTATGAAACATTGAAATATTTATTGATTATGTATTTTCCTGAAATTCAACGAGAAGATGACTTGGGAGAGTTAACAATGCTATGGGAGTCGGCGGCTTTGCCTAATAGGTGTTCGCTGACAAAAGAAGTTTCCATGATGTGTTTCAAGTTACGTGTTCATGCTCCGTTTTGTGCTCTGAAAAAAACTGTTTACAATTCTGCGAAAGGACGGACTACAGTGAGTTCTTCACACGCCTGGAGATATAATTTGACCAGCCACACCTGGAAGAACTACGTCGCTCTCAATTGACAGGGAGATTCAAAGTTCCAATAAAACACTCCAAGAATCTGAAGCTGATTTCTCTAGGCTAGTGGGGAAAGCCTACAATTCGGTGACGAATAATGTCTATGAGAGTTCATTGATCAAAAGATTCCTCGATGGATATTAGTGTTAACAGTCGATGAAGCTCACCCGACAAAAGACTCTACGATGCTGTGAAGCATACTGTAGAATAGATGCTTTGAGAAACTCAGTTAGACACAAAGGATGAATGCACTGAGTACAGAGATTGCTACACCATACATGAAGGAGTAAATAGCAAAGAAGGTGCTAAACGTTTTAAAAACTGGAAGGAAGAGATTCACTGTCCGAGCTGAGCCTGACTACTGGAGACTACCAACTGTCGAGAGGGACAACCCTAAACCTTCAGATGAAGCAAAATGTTAAGACTATAAAAGGTAGTTTTGCTGAAGAGGAAGTGCGGAAATAATCTAGAAAGACCAATTTGCACTACTACCAATCGTTTGGTAAAACTTAATATCCTCCTCGGTCAAGACCCTAGCAACAAAAAGACTCTGCAACTAAATTAGGAAGATCAACGTGGTCTATTAGGTATAGAAGGATTAGCCACGACTTACTTAGTAAGCTTTCCAAGAAAGCCTCTAACTACGCTTTATCTTCAAAAGGAGATCAAGAAGCTTGCTACATCAAGACTAGGCTCTGGATTTGATAGTTTGGAATTGAAATTCGATGGAGGCACTACAAAAGAAATCTTCAAGAAATCCAAATCTTGATGTCCGAAAAATAACAAAATACCAAGGATATTCTCTACAGCACAACCCTAGTCAAGCAGCCACGAATGATATTTTAGGGACAGATAGGACCTAAATAGAAGTGCATGTCATGTCATGAGCAATATTCTCCACCTGTGATTGATAACATTGGTGACACAAGTTTAAAAGTCCTTTCACGTTTGACCGGACACAGAATCCACACTGTTCTGGTGAAGTCTACCACTCTGTAAGAGATCAGGTGAGCATAAATTGCTGGGAGCGCAAGTCTTTATATAAAGGTTTAGTTAAGCATCGAGAAGGTCAGTGTTTGTAAAGTAACGAATGAGACATACTGCTGATCTCGAAAGGAAGGAGATCTCCTGGTTTGTACACATATGTCACTGCAAACACATGTATATTCCTAACCACCAGACCAGAAACATTATTATTCTTATATCAACCTTAAGCATTGTTAATATCCCTGTACCTACCCTTGACAGTCGAATTGACGTACCTAGAATTACACCCCTAATGTACTTCTCTTTAATAGAATTAACAAACAATATTTTTCTTATTTTTAATAAAAGGTAACCCACGATTACCTAAAATTATTTAAGACGGTTTAAAAATACTGTGAAGTTTGTATCTACCGTCAACCTAACAAGACGTGTGTTGAGTGCCATTATTCTCCACTCTATCCAACATTAGACGAGTTTTAATGTATTCTTCACCTATCATAATGTATATTCCCTGCGTCAATCACTTTATTACTCCATGGAATACTTGTAAATTTTTGCTAAGTTTCGTAAAGTTTCCTCTAAAATGTGACAAATGTTGGAAGGGAGGTAACATTTTATGATGGACAGGATATTATGGTATTCAATTACGTCTTTTCAAATATCATTTCTTTTAAAAAGGTAACATTTGGTTTGAAACCAGTTTGATAAATTAAAAACATATAATTAATTAAATAATAAATCAATCAATCATTTAATTTGCAGAAAGTATGAGTACAGGATCGTTGATTTCTGTTTATCAATGTGCATTATCTGTAAGTACTACGTGTAAGTCCCATGATAAGACCTGTTTGTCGGACCATTACGTGTCTGCAAATATTCAAATGATAGGAGGTAGACATTCATAAATAACGTAAGCAAACAAAAGCATTCGTGTTGATTTGGTTGCTCAGTACAGAACCTTTCTTTAACGTTTTGAGCAAATATTTATTTAGAGACTCATTAGGTGTATTTTGTTCCTGTGATCCCTATCTCTTAGTTGCTTTGTTCCATGTGGAATATTTTGGCACCTTGTCTTCAATAATGTTTGTAGAGATATAAAAGAATTTTTATGTAGGCTAATGACAGATCACAGACAATTTTTTATTTTTAAACACTCAACGTTTAAAATTTCCTTCTGAAATTCGTTTTCAAGAGCTCGGTTTTAAATAAACAACTCTACAACATGACTTACGAATCATAAAATACATAACATGATATGAAACATAATAAAAACTTACAAATTATAAAACACTTGATAAATATCCATTTACAATCATTTTTTTTAATCTCATTAAAAGACAAATCACAGATACATACACTAACACATCTACTATTAATAACAGAGTCAACATTTCAAATTTTTTAAATCACACAATCGTTCTAATATATATATATATATATATATATATATATATATATATATATATATATATATATGAAAGAACTAAATGACTTTCCATCAGCATATGAATCTTTAGTAATGAATTTATAAGTGAAATTTAACTTTTTTGTAGATTTTTTGGTCACTCGAAGTAATGTTTATATATATTAGAATGAGTGTGTGGTTTTAAATATTTGAAACCCTAAACTGTTATTAATTGTAGATGTGTTAGTGCAAGTATATGTGATTTGTCTGTTTTATTGTGATAGAAAACATTTTGACTTGTAAATGGATATTTATTAGGAGTTTTGTAATTTTGTAATTTTTATTATGTTTTATATAATGGTATATATTTTATAAATAGTAAATTATGTTGTATAATTGTTCAATTAAAACTGAGCTCTTGAAAAGGAATTTCGGAAAGATATTCGAAACGTTGATTGCTTAAAAAAGCAAAATTGTCTGTGATCTGTCATTAATCTATATAAAAAATAATACTTATTAACAGACATTTAATAAAGACATTAGTAAAAGATTTTGTTAATCCTGTTGTTTGCGGAATGAATACTCCTTCCGATACTTTGAGTTTATTACAACAAACACGTTAAATATTTTCTAGACATATTTCAGACAGCAAAATGGACAAACGCATGATTACGTTCACGAAATAAATATTTTTTTTTCAAGAGTAAGAGATTATAAAATTTATCAATTTGCTTCATTTGTGATACTTTATGGTTACATTTGATATAGCGTTTATCATTACCATTTTCTACAAAACATACGGCATTATCACTGCATTTTCAACACAATTACGTATACTATAATCCTTTTTACTATACAACATAGTTCAGCATGTTTTATGCAAAGTTCGACCGCAGGAGGTTTTTTTGTGTTCGATAATAACGGTGAACATCCACAAACCCACTAATTGACTACTCCGATCCGGATGGGTTCATCCGTTTGAGGGTTTTTACTTAACCATACCGGTATATGCGCGTGTTGTAGTTCACGTTTTTGGAACTTGACGGTTTATATCCATCTCCAGCATCGTGGTTTCCAAATATATTATGTTCGATAATGAATATTCGCACTCTCATATAGTGACGGTCGCTTTTTGTGCTGACAATATAAAATATTGAAAATCATCCCATTGATCTTTACAATGTGTGTAATGTAGAAATTACGAACATATGTCATAGGTCATGAATGTACTCTTGTATATGAGGTGAACTTACTGTCGTAGTTGGACACGTACTTACTTACAATCGTACGTACGAACAAAAACGTATATATATATATATATATGTGTGTATATATATATATATATATATATATATATATATATATATATATATGTATACATATATATATATATATATATATATATATATATATATACATATATATATATCGCAATTTGTACTCTTGTGTATTAATAAAGAACTAAGTCAAAATACAAATACAAGATTTATAATTGAATTTACAATTCAAAGCTTTTCGTTGGCTAACAGTACCAACATCATCAGGAATATTAAACAATATTCTATATGTATATATATATATATATATATATATATATATATTAGAGAGAGATAGAAAGTGCCAGAAAGATAGAAGAAGAGAGAGAAAGCCAGATAGGAATAAAGAGAGAGAAAGAGGGTGAAGTAGAGAGTCTGAGAGAGATAGAAAGAGGAACAGGTATTGAGAGACCGACCGAGAGAGAGGGAGAGAGAGAACGAAAGAGACAAACAGAGAAAGAAAGAGAGGAACATTGGGAAAAAGATATCGAAACCGGCAGAGAGAAAGAGAGAGAGGCAGAGGGAGATACGACGACAGTGACAGAGGTGTAAACGTCTTCTACAAACATGATTTGATTACGGCAAGCATTAAAACATTCCGTGAAGAGTAAATAATTCTGAAATTCAAACAACTACAATCCGCCTTGAGGTAGTCATTGGGCCTCTTCACTATATTAAGGATATTAACCCATCCCTTAGGTTATATTTTATAATCAATCACCATTAGCAGTTAAAAGTGATGATTAGGGAGGAACAGTTTATCTGTTGTTTTCCATTTACCTTTAAATAATGCTAAACGTCAATTTTTCGGATATTTCCTTAAAATGTTTCGAAACATGAGTTTGAAAGGTTTTATCAGGTTATATTTTTTCGAAAAAATTCAGTAAAATTTAAACAAACATTTTAGTTCAAACTGAAAAAATAAGACAGGACAAAGTTTTAGTATTTACCTTCGGGAAAAACAAAGGAGCAAATCGGTGAATTACAGAATAAAGCTTTTTCCAATTTGTAAGAGAAATTTTCCAATTATGGCTTGAGTCAGGACCTGTTTTATGTATTAGGTTACTTAAAATGTAAAGCATTAAGCCAGACTGAGGGTAAGGAATTGATAGAGGATGTTTGAGTGAATCACAGAATGTTAGTTACTCTATACACATTACAAGAAATATCGATTCCCTTGAATTACTTTGTCCACGTAAACAAAACCCTTATTTTATTTACTCATTTTAAAATTATCGAATGTTGCAATTTGTTGTATGTATAATGTACTTCAATACCATACCTAGAAATTTTATAAACATTTATCTAAATACGCAGTAATTTCGTAAATATAATTCCGTTAGATTTTAACGTTTATCACTTTCAGCACAATAATATATGTACATTAAATGAGAATGAAAAGGTCAACACTATTACACATATATACTGTATATAGACTGAGACAGTTTAGATGGGATATCTGTATCAGCTGTATAATTATGTGGAACTTTTGTTTCAAAGAAAGTCTTGTAATTTGACGTTCAAACCATTCCATTTAGGTTTGCACAGCGTCAAAGTAACTTGAGTGTGAGTTTACTCAGGGCTAAACTGATTTCCTGAGTAGGCGATAAGGCACAAGAAATGGCGTACTTATCGCCACAGTTGCCAACAAGACGTAATACAGGTGAAACGTTTTGTGTTGCGCCCAAATTGTATATAAATAAAGAGGATAATTTATATTGATTATGTAATAGTATCATAAAAATTGTAATATTTATGGGATATTTAGATTAATTAGCTGGTATCTGTAACTTCCAGGCAATTTGTTAGTATAATACAGTACAAATTATGTAACAATTAAAGTATTATTAAAATTCAAATTCAATTACAATTAACTTTGTCGCTAAAATCAGCGACATGCGGTGCATATTCAGAGTACGGGGCAAATCCCCAAAATGCATCAAATTATATTATATTTAATTCTTGAATTTTGCAGTACATTACGTCCGGTAAATCTTATTAATCACTGAAACAATAGTTTATGACTACCTGAACTTAAAAATTGGTAAATTTGTTAAAACTTACTGAGACAGAACGTTTTAACAAATTTACCAAATTTATAGTTCGGATAGTCATAAAATATTGATTAGGTGATTAATATATGTAATTGTTGATAGAATGCGCCACAAATTCTACATTTTACAATTCATACAAAATAACTAACTGAATTCTGCCTGGAAGCGAAGGTCAACAAAAGCCTTTACACCAGTGGAAAATAAATAAATAATGCGCACATTTTCAATTGTTAGGATCGGGGAATTTCTATTGTTGACGCTTCGAAGAAGATAAATGCTCGTCGCACCCTCAATTTAAGCACACTATTCTACAAATTCCAGCGTGTTCGCTTTATAACTCTTTACGCTTATATCAGATGAGAGACGTCAACTAAATAATGTTGTTTTTCATTATCTACATATTTTTAGGAATAAATTTTCGTGAATTCTTACTGATTATTCTAAAAGAGAAGATTCAAGTAATTTTATCCCAAATGACGTGTTATATATTCTTACTTATATGCTACATGAAACTGAAACGTTTTTAATACATAAATACAACAACGGAAATGATAAAGTGGTATGGAGGGAAAAAAAGGAAAATGTCGGTATTGAAAAGAGTGGTAGAATTACGTAAGATAATGGAGGCCTGTTTTATTACGATTATAAAAGTAGGTATTTAAATATGGAGCTAAATTGTTTAGATTTGTTTTTTAAAAACATTTAATTAAAATTATTTAGAAAAATACCGTATTACTGGAGAGAGGGCACAGGCAGAGAGACTGAGAAAGAGAGATATGGGGGAGAGTAGAACGCTGTGTAAATGAGGCGGAGATGCTTCGCATTCTTTCCGATTCACAAAACGAACGCTATTCGCATTTCAACGTTGCAATTTTCCATTTGGAAAATGCCTCGTAAATATATTATAGAGTGCGTTGAAGGAATACATAAGCTAGACCTTGACAGATATTTCGTTTAAAGTGCGGCCAAAATCCCTCCTAACCAAATGTCATTCTAAAGATCTTGTTTAATATGGTTAACTGGAATAATATACTGTAGAAACCACCAAAATCATGTCATTAATATTACAAAATACAATTCAATTGGACAATAAAAATTCGAAACGCAACAATTGCCTTTGTAAAAGTATATTCTAATGTTGTTGACATTGGGAATTAGATATAACATGCCAAAAGAAAAATAAGGAAAATGTTTCATGGCAATAATTGTCCCCTAAAGCTAATAGCTGATTTGCAAGATAATGCATCATAATTTTAAAACAACAAGAGAACTATCAGTCTGCAGATATTGTGAATTCTAACGATGAATTTTGCACATTTAAAAACCTCATAGTGTATCTAATATTGCAAGTACAGTTGGTGAAAACGAAGGAACACAAGATGCTGTCGAAGGCGATACTCAAGACATCCGAAGGGATTTGACGAGTCGTACCCTAACAGAAATATTATACAAACCTGCAGGCGCTAGCTGATTCCGAAAAACTGTCCCGGGGAACTGATGCAAGGAACAAAGTGATGGTCAGCTCCGTGGGGAAAAGCTCAGGGCTAAAAGTATTCCTTCTAAAAATGTAGGAACAAAGAAACCACCTGAAGCTGTAAATATATAAATACAACCGTAAATAAATTCACATAGTTTCTTAATTTTTTTTTAAATATTTATTCCGCATATATTACCAAATGTCCTAGTGTTTACTACTCGAATTTTAACAAAAAACTCTTGAAAGGAAATAATGTATACAAATTGTTGAACTATTATGTTCCAGGCAACTCACTGCATATAAGGTGGTAATATTAGGCACTTTTATATGACCCCGATAACAATTGGTCTATTTGAGACATATCTGATCGTGCAGACATAAATAATCTTTCACAATGTGGTGGATCAAGGATTTCTGGTATTAACCTTCATCATGACTGTTCCTCACAATCCATAATTTATCAGTGATACATTGACTGATCGTCGAGACCAGCTCTTCCAATCAAATCTAACTTAATCCTGTCTATATATTAACCCACTGAATCTCCACAAGGTTTCTGTTACAATCTATTAGATGCGGTTTCCTCTCAAAGTCGATATTCTCATGAATTTATTTACTTTAAAAAATTAGGGTAAACCAATATCCTATATAATAGGGGTCATTTATATTACCAATGTATCGACTGACCATCAACGTGTCGCAGATACCTAAAAACCATGGTTTGATGCACTTTTCGCGACCATCAATTGACCAATATTTACACCAAGATTTCATTGTTGTGCGGGTTATCGTATTGACGCTCTGTAGGCGTTCACGTTACTTCCTAATTTATAAATATGGAAATGTGTTGTCTAGAAAATAACATACATTAATCGATTGGAACAGTCCGAATTTCTTCGGAAAGATTTTTGTGGTTTTCTAAAGAGAAATAAAACCAATGTAATCTGAACTTAAGCACAAGTAAGAAAACTAAATTAAATACACTCGAGACTCGCCCTTGCAAGCAAACCTAACTTTATTCGGTCTATACTCGTACATTTCGCACTGAATCTATTAGTGCTGTTTCCGTTCACAGTCGATTTTCTCAAGAATTTAAATATTTTAAAAAATTAGGGTAAACAAATCTCCCATAAAATAGGGGTCCCTTAGATACTAAAGTATCAACTGACCATACCATGTATCACAGATACCTAACAACTATGGTTTGCTGCACTTATTACGGCCATCAATTAACCAAGATGGACACCAAAATTGCATCGTTGTGCGGGTTATGGTATTGACGCTCTGTAAACGTTTGCATTACTCCCTAATTTATAAATATATAAATGTGGTGTCTAGAAAATAACAGACATTTATCGATTGGAACGGTCCGAATTTCACCGGAAAGATTTGTGTTGTTTTCTAAAAAGAAATAAAATCAATCTGAAAATTGACTTAAGCCCAAGTAAGAAAACTAGTATAATTAACTTACATTTTAGTATATATAACAAAAAAAGTAAATTATATGAATATGTTTGATTACGGAAAAAATTAACACATTAGATTAAACATTACACTTTTTCTTTGTTTATTGTCATTTGTTCTTGTTAATAATAATTTATTTTCTTTAAACCATTTTTCGTTTCCTGGGGCTTCTGAAATGTTGAGTCTGAAATGACAATCAAAACTGAAACCATGAGAAAGACAAGAATTTTTTAATTATTACCTTCTGTGGAAACAAAGAGGCCAGGATGCGAAATAGAAAGTAAAATACTTTTGCTGTTTTAGGGGAAATGACCAGACTTTAAATATCAATTTTTTAGTATTACTTTATAACTTCTCCATTATATAATAATATGTCCATCACATAATAACCTGTCCATCACATAATAACTTGTCCGTCATATAATAATTGGTTCACTACACTATAACTTGTCAATTAAATATAATTTTGTACATCTCATAAATTGTGTATTACACATTTATATTGGCATACTCAATTTTTGTCCACTACTTAACTTCTCCATTATGTAGTAATTACTTAAAACTTGTCCTGCACATAATAACTTGTTCACTAGACGATAACATGCCAACTTAATAATTACTTGCACATCTAATAAATTTTTATTAAACATTTATGTTTGCAAACATAATAATTTGTCCCCTACATAACTTCTCCATTACGCGATAATTTATACACTACATAACAACTTGTCCATCACACAATAACTTGTTCATTACATAATAACTTGTTCATTACGAGTCCTGATAGGATGTCCAGATACAAAATTCCCCGGCTATTCAGAGCTGACCAGACAAACGAACACCCTTAGTGGCTATTGGATTATTAATTGATAGAACTTGACTTGGGAAGGAATACAGTGGTTTATTACACAAGGAAGATACTGAAAGTGTGCTCCTGGGTACACGGATGTGAATATGGAAGGAGATGGACGATGAACTGTTTTGGGGGATTGAAATTAATGCACACAAAACCACGACTATACTACATCATCAACAGCTCAGTCCTACATCAAAAGCTAGTTCGTGTTGCCATCAGAGCTTGTAGGGGTTCTTCTGCAGAGTTCTTCTGGAGACTCCACGGATACTAATGATACTGTATTTAACTTTATATTTGCCTTTTCAGTATACGTTAAACGTTCCTGAACTGAAATAATTGATTCTGAGAGTGAGCTCTATATCCACTGATGAATTTGAATATATTACACGTCTCATTACATCTATAAATAAGTCACTGAAGATGGTGCTCTTCCTTCTCTCCAAGATTCAATGACTGAACGTTCTAACAATAATGAACGAAATTTACGTAAACCGGAGCTACTGCCGGAACTATGCTCAGATAATTAAAAAGGATGTGAATTAAGTAATTATTATATTGTCTCTGTAGGTTTTTGTCCGTCTACAACTATAAAACGCTTTATAAGAGCTTTTTTGAATTTAAAATCTTGCCAGACAACAGCCACTGCACTATAATACAAGAGTCATTAAAGGTAATTAATTATAATATTAACAACACGTACTTAAAATCAATCATTAGTGTTTAAATTAATAAGTTCTATAATGGTAGTTAGATAGTTATAGTTTATTAAAACTAAATTATAGGGTACAGTTTACGAGTGTTTTATTTCCGGTGATATCGTCATGAAGATTACCTCAGTGTAAAAGTGAACAAGAAATTTCCATTATTGACAAACAGTACATTAACGATTATACCTTTGTGTATAGCTTTTATAAAGAATTTTGGAGCTACAAATACTATAAGGTGTTATGCGTGTATATATTATGCTACTTATAACACCTAGTTTGTATACAGGTAAGAGTAATTACTCAATTAAAGTACAACTTAATTGAATTGAAAAAGTTAACATTACGTATTCAATTGATTCCAGAAATTAAATCCATGAGAAATCCAATTAAATGAGAAATTAAATCCAATTCAGTTAATAGTTTAGTCCACTCTTCATTTTTACACCTCAATCTATTGTTTCCTGAGAGAATTGCTCATCATTGTTGTCGTTCCCTTGAAGGATAAAGTGGAAATAAGACAACAAAAATGAACAGAAACACTGATAAAGTAGCAGAACTGCTGACGTAGAATAGTGTAGTCTAGCTGAATATGATACGGTTTGAAAGCTCTTTCCAAATAACGACCGCTTTACTCAGGTTTGTCGCATTATCACGTGACAAGAAGTCATAAAACTCTAAAGCTTTGTTTATACAGGTTTAAACATTAAATACGTAAATTCACTGAGTCAGGTTCAATGCTGAATCTACGTATCTAGTAGCCTAAGTAGATTTCATTTCCAATTTCAAAATAATTCCACTCTGTAGATTAGAGCGTTGAAGTTAGTGTTAATCCAGAATTAACTGCTTCCTGAACAAACGGTATTAATGCTGTTGCTTTTTAATCTACATTTGAAATCGCCTATCCTCTAATTTATAAACATGTAATCAATGAGATGATACGAAACCGTTTATTTGTCCTGGTTGCCTTAAAGTAATACAAATTCTCGTTAGGTAATTGAAACAGTTATTCGGGTAAATCACGGTTACTTGTAACGTTTTATCACACTGTTCCGTGACAAAATGTCATGAAAGTGGTTCGCTTTTTCTTTTGTACAGGTAGACCCTATGTACGACAGATTAAGACGTAAAGTACAGAAAGCGTGATTCCAAATTCCACAAATGTCAAAGGTTTTCAGGAGGCTTCAGGTTTATATGTAAACAATAAGATAAGGTGTGAGTTTTGTGAGTTAACAATAAGCTTTGTGAGTTAAGTAATAAACATCCTGTGTTACGAATTATTTGAAATAAAGTAGATTATTTTGAATGAAAATTTATTTGTCGATGAGAAAATGACTATTACAGTACTCGGGAAACAAAGAAAGGGTATATAAATGTAATACCATGCAACTCACTAGAAGAGGATGTAGGGATGGAGGGAATTAACTTCCGCCTAGGTTTTAATACCGCTGCTTTTGTCTGAGTGTTTTTCTTTGATAAACATGACTTGTGGAAAAGTATCTAAACAGTACACAATATATACAGCGCTGATGAAGCAAAGCATGCTAAATGTTTCTACCCCCATGCTAAATGCAGTAAGCCCCAAGCGGAATGTATTTAGAACAATTCAAATATGTAGTATAACGCTGAATACGAAGTATTCACTTGATGATCTAAACCTGTGACACCTGTATATCGAAAAATTACTTTACAATTATTGCGTTCTATTAATGAAACTTAAAAGAAGATAAAATAATATTAATGCTTGAAAATAACAGAAGATAAAAAGAAGATGGTGACCGTTAAAACAATTAGTGGAGGACCGATTGGGTTGTTAGGTCTTTAGATGGATTTAAACATTAAAGAATATATTCCTATAATAAATAGCAGTTTATAATTTAAAGTGAAATCAGGAAATGAAATTATAACAGGAAAACGTTTCAATACCTAACGCGGAGACATTGATCCCATTTTAGCGATTTCGTTAGATAAACAAACCACGAGTAATCCGCCAATACAAACCGAGAATATTAAGTGAAAACAATGACAGTTAAATTTTCTATACGTTGGGGTTTTATCTCGAACAGGGCTAGATGTCAACAGTTATTTAAATGAATGTGGCGGCATGACTTTGCCAAACTTACTCCAGTAGTATTTAATTATGCAACATACGAGCTTTCATATAATGGCGTTGTCTACAGTGGAAATATTTTGATTCTAGTTATTATTTGGGTGGCTAGTCTCTACAACAGTTCAGTGAGTTGACTTTATAAATTGTATTTTAATGTTCATTGAGTAAATTAAAGCTCTGCTAGTGATGGGCTTTATTATAAAGTAGCTGTATCAGTATGGCATGTTTTGAAAGGAGGCGGTAAAGTGAATGAAAGCTAAGTAAGCCTACTTAATTGTGAAGACAGTATTGAATGTAGCTAGTTTGAACTTGTGGAGGGTAAAAAGTACAAAATTCTATATATTTTGGGCCAAAAAATGTCCAGAAGGAAGCAATAATGCAACAGAATGTGGTGCAAGAATGGGATAAAAAAGGATATGGTAGTTCAAGATTGAGGACTTGTTATAGTTTTAAGAAAATCAGCTACCACAATCAAGATACAGTTTCAAGGAACATGAAAAGGTAAATTTATACAGTATTAAGGTGGGCAAAACACTTTATAAGGGCCTGGGAATCATGGCTCTACTTGAGCAGGGTCACATACTTTTAAGGAGATAAGCCAGTAGGACCAATATTGCCTACAAACTATAGAATTGGGTTAATTTAGGCAGTATTAAGGTGGACCAAAACTCTTTCTTATGGCCTGGGAATCATGGCTCTACTTGAGCACGGTCACATACGTTTAAGGAGATAAGCCAGTAGGACCAATATTGCCTACAAACTATAGAATTGGTGAATTTAGGCAGTATTTAGGTGGGCCAAAACCCTTTCTTAGAGCTTGGGAATCGTGGCTCTACTTGAGCAGGGTAAAGTCCTTTTACGAAGATAAGCCAGTAATGACCAAGTTTGTCAACAAAACAAAGGCACGGGTGAGTTTAGACAGGATCAAGGTATGCTCAAAAATTTAGTTGTAGGGATATCGTGTATATCATGTCTGCATTCAAGCAGGTTCATGTACTTCTAGTAGACCTACCTCTATCGGTTTTGTATTGTGCCTAAATGATGCTGGCGTAGATGGTAACTGTGTACTTGTCTACATATGGAAAACTAACAGTAATAAGACTTCTATAAATAGCGCGAACCCGAAGCCAACAGAAGGGTGAGCCAATAACAATTATTAAATAAAATTATCGAAACAAATAAAACAAAGGCCTACTTGTTGAACCTTTTTTCACTCTAGTTAACTATAACTGTAACCTATAACGGCAACCATTCTTCCTTCTAAATATTCACGTCTAAACATGTAACAGTTAATAATTTTTAACATTAGTTTACAAAAAAATCTATTTTTTCACAGTTTTCTTTCTGACGTCATAAAGTACTTTAAGTCCTTCAAAATAATGGATTCTACGTGTTTCATATCCTATAGCCCATATTTCATTTCTTATTAGTTTCAACCATTTTTGATTTATTATTGCACAAATCTAGAATACTGGGGCTTTATAAGTAGTTTTAGTTTTAAGAATAATTAATTTACTATTTGCTTTCAAGTTACCGTTACTATTCGCAATTTCAAACAATATTTTATTTGCTTTTTATTTATTATAACGTCATCATATTTGTAATAATTTCTCTAACATTTTGTCTTTTATAGAAAGTTTAGGTTCATCATTATTTATATTGCCTGTTTATATCTGTTTTTTTAATGTGTTGAATTTTATATGTGAATTCTATACAGATCCTTTTACCGTGTCCATCGTCCTCACTCAGCTTGTTCGGGTAAATAGTTTTTTTTTGTATTTAAAATAAAATCTATTTAATTTTAAGGATAATACAAACATATATTAAATGTTACCGATCACGAAATAATTCTACTAAGAAACGAACTGGATAGGATGTTAAAGTTGTGTAGCTATCTTTATTTTTAGATATAGACTTATATTTTTTAATAATTACAAATGCATAAAGTTCAATAGATCGTTGAGGTTTTACTTACATAAATAAAACTAAAAGTTAGTATTACCATATTTACAAATTTGAAAACATTTTGCTTTTCTCTGATTGAACTGTAATTATGCAGAAAGGTTTTATATGTGTATATTTTGCATTACCATTATAAATATATTTTATGAATGTAAATAATATAATCAACCATATATAATTGATATTCTAACAAAACCGTTTTCGTGAGTGATACTAGAACTAATTAGCAATTTGTGAATAAATAAAATAGGTTTTTATTTTAGAGTACACAATAGATGACTAATTCCTAAGCCAAGATGTTCGAGGAAACGTTAACACAGGACTACAAGGATTTGTCTTCCGGCAGCCTGAGCCAAGCGTTCTTTCGGAGTCTTACACATGCTAGTGATTTTAAAACTAAATGTATGATCTCAAAAACAAATTAAACTTTATTAGCTGGCTCAGTATCTCTTTATACTTTAGTATATACTTTATACAGTATCTCAATAATGTTCTTCGGCCTATTGGCAAGTAGAATGACCATTACTTCAATCACAAAGCATCTTCCTTGAGGAACTTGTTCAAATGATATTCGTGTTGCCTTACTACTCCTTATTCAACTTCTCCTTCAGCTCGATAAACTCTTTTTGCTCTGGTCGGTCCGCGATAAATCTAAGAAGTAGGACCACTTTAGAATACACAGAACGAGTTCCTTGTTGCTCTTTAAAGTAATGGTATTTGTATTTCTATACGACACACTACTTGACTACTCCTTCAGCTCGCTATATACAGATTGCTCTGGATATCGTTCGGTTGTTTTCCTAATTAGAGCATCCATTAGTAGCTAACTTCAACTTTCAGAATGCATATTTCTTCTATAGCTCGGTAATCCACTCTCCCAACTGAGTTCAGTAAGAAATCATCTGATAAATATATATGATCTGGTATTTTATACACACACACACACACATATATATATATATATATATATATATATATATATATATATTCGTTTCTGACAATAACCTATTAGTTAAGGATGCAGTGCCCAGTTTTAACCGCTATAGATATGAGGTCTACTTCAGGTCCACGATTTTACAAAAGTGATACATCACCGACTCTGAATCTTTTATTATGTTTTCTGCCCCGACATTATTAATATGGATTTTCTCCTATTCCTCAAGCTATCAATTGCTATGCTTACTGATAAATTTTTAAATATACGATAGATTTTTGTAATAATATGGAACACAGTAACACTATACAACCATTTTTTTAGCTTAGCTTGTGAGCTTATGTTAAAACAAATAGAAGACATACGTAAGACTCACAAATTGACCATTTATTGACTCACGCATTTCGATGACAAAGTCATTATCATCAGTGAGTGTAGCTACTACAAATTGTAACTTACAACTCCAACAACAGTTGGAGTTTCTTGTCATATAGAATCCCAACCCACAAAGTCATGCTTCTCAGATGCCACTTGTTTCCGCATTTATCAAACAGAATTTTAACTCACAAAGTCTTCCTTCTCAAATGTCACTTGTTTCCGCATTTATCTTATAGAATCTTAACTCACAAAGTAATGCGGTTCAAATGGCAATTGTTCCCCCATTTGTCATATAGAATCTTTATTCACAAGGTCAAGCTGCTTAAATGTCACGTGTTTCCGCATTTGTCATATAGAATTTTAACTCACTAAGACCTACTGTTCAAAATGTCACTTGTTCCAGCATTTTTTATTAAGAATCTTAACTCATAAAGTCATGCTGCTCAAATGTCACTTGTTTCCGCATATGTCATATAGGATCATATTCACAAGGTCAGACTGCTCAAATGTTTAAATAAATAGAATGATAAGTAAATATAGAATGACTCAGATAACTATTCAAAAACATACAATTAGCTCAATAACTAGGGTCGATTGGTTGCATAGCCATGTCCCATATACATTCTCTCATTCTACAAAGTCAGTAACAGATCTTGTGAAAATATAATAATAGGCAACGTTTGCAATGGCGAGGAGTTGGAAAAGTTACTGCAACTGAAATCGAGACTGAGGGAAAAGAAAGAAATTTGTGCGAATGTGTGTGAGTGCGCGCGCGCAAGTGTGACAAAAGGAGTGAGAAAGTAAGAGAGAGAGAGAAGGAGATAGAAAGAGAGAACTTATATTCAGAGATAAATTTAATAGTAATAACCAGAAAGCTTTTTTCCAAGGCGGTGCGTATCAGGGGATTTAATGCCAATCACTTGAACTTTCAGCCGTGCCATAATTTAAATACATTTCTTACCTATCATAGGGTATAATAGTTTTACAGGCTGATCACCTTAGAAAAATATTTTAAATAGACTGAAATACGTTGATTTAACCCAGCCGAAATTCAACTGATGAACAAAATCTAACTTCCATAACCATATGTTTTACCTGTTAAGGGTTTATCTATACTTTCACAACATGTAATTTTAATTGATTTAAATATACTATTGACAAGAAACATCCGACAGTGTTTCCGTTTATAAAGATTGGAATAAATAGCACTCAAATGTTGGAAAACTAGGTTCCTCCGCCCCCTTACAACACTTGAAGGGGAAACATTTATTTAAGAGTAAACGACACTCAGATCACGTTTTTTCTAACGACCTACTTATTTCGTGGTATAACCATGGAAACTATTAGAGGGAAATTTTAATTCCACCATTGTGGGAGCGCTGCCTGCAATATAAAACCATGCGTATTACGTCACACGATTTGCTACAGAGAACTCTATATTCATTATATTCAAGAACAGTAAATTGTTTACATGAAAAAAACGTTTATTATTCATTCCATACGTTTTTATTTCTTATGTGATTTGAAATCTTTCAGATTTTTATTTACTTACAAGTTATATTTGTAAGAATTTTATTATTATTAATAGTTTAATACCTTTCTACAACCTTTTGATTCATTATTTAGTATTCAAAGACGATCTCACAGAGGCATTATTTTCGGCCTTCAAAGGTAGGAAGAGGCTACGAAGTAGATATTATTTAGTTAAAGAGATGCAATGCCTCGTAGTAACAGTGGATTTATTTAGTTACAATGATGAGTAAATTTTTTTAATTGTAATTTTTTTTTAATGTATCACAATTTAAATGCTTTTAATTTTATAAACTGAAACATTATTAATTATTGGTCTTAGATTTTTAAAATGAATTCCTATCGTCAAACAGGGAATACTTTTAAGGGTAAAATAATTAAACGATGTTGAAGATACACGCCCTATTCATTTAACTATACGGATCAGTAAGGCTCATTAGGTTTGAATAATGGGGTGTTCAAAGAAATGTTTCTGTGTTGATAGGAAATAACGTTTGAGAAAAATCCTGTAAAAAAAATAAATTTTAAAATTATTTAATTACTTTTAAAAATCTATATATTGACAAAGATGCTCTGGGGAAAATATTTAAAGAAGTTTTTACATTTTATAGAGCGGCTCCCCTTTTAACAAGAACAGCAGTATCTTACTATTTAAAGAAGTTAGGCGATTAAAACCCTAAACCAAGAATGTTAAATCAAATAGTCATCTTAGGATAATTATTTAATTTCAGACAGTGTCTCCCATTGACATTGTCTTCATAAACTATTGCTTTGTTAGCAGCACAACAATTGGAAATTCCTGTCGAGAAAGGATTGTTTTGCTTAGGTTAGCGACAAAAGAGATTCTTTTGGAGGCAATGGTTATGCAATCTTATTATGTTTCATTTATTTTTCAGCTTATTGTCACGGGTAACATAAATTAACTAACAGAATAACTGATGGGAAAGTTAATAATCGTTGCTTATATATAATTACTAACAGTCTAAAAGAATGTCCCTAGTAGTATCTCTTTGGAAACAACCACAGCGAACTTTTTATAAATTTATTTTAATTACAAGGCTTTTTTTTTATTTTCTTTACATATAACATGTATACATCGATTGTTTACAAAGTTCCACGTACAGTTTTCAAACTCCAATTGTTCTAACTAACGATCGGATACCAATCACCATTGTTTAATGTTGTGAAGTGGTGGGCGGATATCAGAGTATTGTCGGATTACTGAAGGAAACCGGAGTAGTGGAGTGAGGGATTATAGAAGGATTGTTGTACTTTATTTTGTGCCAAATTATTTCGGTAATAAGTTTATTATATCACTTATAATAAAAGCAAAACATTTTATAAAGCTTGAAGTTTTACTTGAAGTAAAATCGCACTATAAAGCTATTTATTCCAAAGGTCTTATTATACGTAATAATGCTTACATCAAGCATGGAATGGGGGAACTTTTATTTAAATATTGTGAAACATCAACAAACAACAGACTAATTTTACAAAGAATATATTTATAGAATATTTCCAATTACATTACTCCTGAAAAAGTTATGATATTGTTCTCCTGCATTGCTTTAAACTTTCACCGAGTATATTTTATAGAAACTAAAACTGGTTTCACTGTATGTATACAGTAGCTAGAAAATATATTTACTGTAGAGTTAAAAATAAAATAACATATTGGAGAGTTAAATATTTCCTTTGCTTTTTTATTACTTCTGTTGCGTTCGCTTTGTGCTTCCTGTAAGAAATAACTAACTTCCGGAGCGACAGATTTATTGAGATTCGATTCCTTCAACTGGCCTGAATTATTAATGTTCCGGATAAAAGGGGGCTCATTATTTATATTCAAACATTAAAAAATTCTAAATAGCTCTTGAGAAGAAAACCCCAACTTTATTTTTAAAAATAAAAAAGGCGTTTAAGTTTTATTTGTAAATATTTCTACAGCTCAGAACTAAAACCAATTTGTATAACAACAAGAATTTTCATTTATTTACATTTATTGCTCAAAGACGATCTGACAGAGGCATTATTTATGGCCTTGACGGGTAGGAAGGATTTATGAAAAGTCGATATTATTTATTCATAAAGATGCGATGTCTCGTAGTACCAAGGGGTGGGTAATTTTATAATTTATTGTATATTAAACAAATTATAATGCTTCTAATTTAATAAGGTGAAATATTATTATTTATTGAACTTAAATTTTTCAAATGTATCTCTATCTTCAAGCTGGAAATAATTTGAAAGGTAATCTAATTAAACGATGTGGAAAATACACCCCCTGTTCATTTAACTACAAGAGTGAGTAAGGGTCTTAAGGTTTGCTTAATGGAGTATTCAAGGAAATGTTTCTGCGTTGATAAGAAATTAAGTTTGAAAAAAATAATGTCAAGAAATATAATTTTAAAATTATTTAATTACTTTAGACAAATCAATATATTGACAAAGAGGCTCTGAAAAACATAAATAAAGAGGTTTTCACATTTTATAGAGCAGCTCCCTTGTTAACAAGAACAGCAGAATGTTGCTACTTAACATATAAATGTAAAGTAGTTTAAAACGTGAATACGACATTAAAATAACAAATGAATTATATATATCTATAAATAAATATTAACGTTTATACACAGGAGATAAATATTATACATAAGATATAAACGTATATAACATTTAATGTAAATAAGATATAAATATGTAATATTTAGAGACTTCTTAGATAATTTTAACCAGACATCAGACACATAGAATTAACTTAACAATTTTGTTTAGTCAACCCTGATCTGTATAGAATGTGTTACAAAACACTTTTAAAATGATAACAACCCTCATATATCACTCACTTGTCCTTGAAGATGTGTGTAGTAGTCACCGCAACCTTATTCAATTTCACTCTCCAATTTCTTATTTTTACCAGGGTTATTTTTTACATTTCAAGGAATACAAATAGATACGTCCTGCCTCAGCTTCCTTCACGGCACAACGATAATTGACACAGTTCATGAACGAACATACCCCCTTCAAGGATTCTATATACTGTTTACGTTTCTGTGTTTGTTAGTTTTATTCATGTGTAAAGTCCAGCTGTAGAATCTGTCTCATTTGGTCATTAAGCTTCGACCAGTAACTCCTTGTTCCTTCTTTTGTTACCTATTTTTTCCTATATCGCTTAAATTCACTACTCGTGCATAATTAGATTTTTATGAGAGTAATAATAATAAATTTCCACAAACTACTGTGCACTACAGCAAAGCGTAGTTGTTAAACTTTAATAAAAAGCTTCCAGCGCTAAAGTAGTGATTATTCGCACTATATAAATATTTTTATTGCACGTTTTTCAGAGTATATTTCCATTAGAGTCAGCTATATTTCTTTCACGTTATTTAGAAAATACGGTTTCATTAGAAAATGTTTATTTTAGAAAACCAGTATTATTCCCTATTATCAGAACATTTTCTTACTTTTAACAATTAAACTTAAATTCCAATTTTAAACAGCGTCAGTTCTAATAATTGTTTTCATTTATTTAGTTTAACACCTACACATATAAAGAAAAATACATTTAGACTATATATATATATTGTTTGAATTTATTTAAAAAACATGTTTTTAACAATGAAAACATGAGGGAAAATATTAAATAGATAGAAAGAAGAGGCATAACAAAGGTTTAAAAAAACGTTCCAAAAACGGAAGAAATTGGCACATATGTCTGAGGGTAGCAAGAAATAAAACTCGTACCTACAAGATTTAAAGGAAAGGTCGTTGAAAATAAATATTTTTTTGCCCTTTAGAAAGAAAGGAAAGAGACGGAGAAAAACTAGACATGTAGAAGGGTGCAGCGAAATCCGTAAAGATTAACTTTTTCACCCTTCTATTTAAGTGAATGTTGCTCGGTAAGTGATAACGTAGGTTTGGAGCTATAAGCTACAGGTGTTATTGAAATGTCTGTTATTTTGTTTGCAAAATATTTTCCTTGGGAATGCATTATTTTATCCCCAAACAACAGTTAGCGCGAATGAAATATATTCAGGGAATGTCATGAAAGGGTGAAATAGATATCTTGGAATGCGACTGTGATTTGTTCTTCAAGTTACTAAGAATGTTTCAAATCACGAAACATTTCTTCTCTTCGCAGCCAGAAGTATTTCGGTCCGTTTTCTCTTGAAAAAACTATTTACATCAAAATATCTTAGACTTGGCTTTATCTAAAATACGTGGAACCAACTGTTGTAACGTAACAATTCGATAATTTTTGTATGGCTGTTAACCGGAAAGGTTTGACAGCATTAATACATTTATTTTACCAAGCAGAAAGATTTGTCATAACAAACAACAGATTTTGCTTTTAATATAACTCTTAATAAAATAAGTTGAGGATATCTAAGAGAATGAAGTCAAATATTTATGCTATCCTATTTAAATATGTGTTTGTAAGAAAACCTTTTTTGTTAATATAATGCAATTTTTTTTTAAATGTTACCTGACTTGGTAAAATAGCATAATAGTTAATCGAAATGTTTTAAACATATTATTGTAAAACCAAAATATTTTAAATGTAAAGTTATTAAATAAACAAATAAATTTAAAAGAATTACAATTTTTAAAAAATATTAACGATATTAAAAATTGATGTTAGTCCGTCTGTTTTTATTAAAATATTTTCTAATTCTACTTCATTATTTAAGTATTTCATGAATAAAAGTTATTTTCGATAGCAGCTCATAGTGCTCATACATCTTAAAAAATCATACTCGTCATTTTTAATAAGGCTCATTTCTTTGCAATAATCATATCTTTACCTAAACGTAGTCAACAATTGAGAAAAAAATTATTTTTTCTGTTAATTTATTTGTTGGATTTTGCGAGTAGATCTCGATATCCTAAAAGTAAGGCTTTTAAAATGAGCTAATATTATCAGATTTAGTTTAATTCTTATCAAGATGCAAAATTTCCATAAATAGACAAATAAGTAAAATATAATTTTACAAATTATGTACTCTTGGTGTAGGGACGTACGGAGTTTAATTTGTACCCTACTAATTTGATTTATTTTCTCTCAAGTTTATAATAATCCAAATTTTTCCAAATTTTTATGAAAACAAAATGTAATTTGACTATTTGACTGTTAAAATATAATTAAAGAATAGACAATATATCTAAGAAGGTCGAAATATAAAATCATAAACCTATGGAATGAAGTTTAATATCGGCGCGATCTTAAAAAAGATGGGATACAGGCGCCATTTAATATGTATCACAAATAACAAACCCATAAATCATAACGTTATATACACACATGCGAGCCTGAGGCCCACTTAACCATACTGCTTCGATAAAACACTTTTTTTATTTCTGTCCTTAGCTTTGTACATTAACCACTTTAAGAACATGCACGCTATATAAAAGCACTTTAGTATTTATTGTATCTGCTAACCCTTGTTTCATATCATTTATGAGTGACTAGTGTTAAAAAAAATGTTCCTCACATAAATACAGAGTTTCAAAGGACAATTGTACTTTGTATATTTCAGCTTAGATTGTTAAAAAAGAAACCTTTGCAATTATGAAAACTATTTCTTATTTCCTAATTTATCCGAAGTTTTCATTTCCAAGCTAACCATAGAATGTATGTTTAAGCGCATCACAGACGTAGACCTAACAATGCCCTTATTCCAACCATTTTAAAAGTAAGGACTTTTTATGTGAAACTTTTGTTTGGTTATTAAAAGTTACCGACCGTTATTTCTCTTTCAATAGAAAGTTTTGTGAATTTTTCAAGGTTATAACAAGAATGTACTCGATTAATTAGACAATCAGTTGATAGTTATCGTGGAAGACATGCACCTAAGAGTTTTAAATATTTCAAAAGAGGAAAGTGTAATACTACAAAAAAAAAATCTTCCGCTGTGTGAGAAAGATAGCAAAAGGTAGACGTAATGGATGGACTTTGTCACTTTACCTGGAGTACATGATTATGGTCTGCCTTGCAATTGTCTGATTGAAGTAACCAGAAGAGATGCCTAATTAGCGGAAAACTGGGCTTTGGAAAGTTCTTTCTAATGGAAAATCGGATGAAACCTTGCTCTATTTGTGCAGCATTAGTGGCGTGGCCAGAAAGCAGTGAATAGTCCTGGTCTAATAGTAAGATGTTCGCAGTACTTCACAGTGGGGCCACGGAAACGTTATACCAGGTCAGTGGGAGTCACGTATTTGAGTTCAGTTTGTTGTTTGAACCGGTTTTATTAGGTTATATAAGTAGGCACTCTTCCTCCATTTTATGTGGGGCTTCTGAGTAGATGCGGAGTAAGAAGAACCTACCAACGTTTACTGTTAGCAGGAAGTACTTACGAGTTGCAATGTTATAGAACGTGTTTTACAGCAAAATTCTTTGTAAATACGTCCGACATATATAAATGGTATCTTGAGAATTTCTATTTAATTATTGCTTCCATAAACAACGTTTCTATAACAAGAATTGGACACAATCTTTCTGTTGACTTTACAAAGCCTGTTCCGTAGAGTAAATTAAGGTTTACTGATACAGTGGGTTTACAGAGATGGTGGTTTTACAGATATATTGAGATGACTGAGGAAGTGTTTTTAAAGAGATAGTAGGATTGAAGAGCTATTTTCTTTTACATAGATAGTAATACTACAGGGCTGATGAGTTTACAAATAGTTTGGCCCTACAGACATAGCTGTCCTTCAGAGATATTGGGTTTACATAGAAAATAGGTTTAGAGTGATAGTGTGTTTGCAGAGATAGAAGATTTACAAAGATAGTGATAATAAAGAGCTGATGGGTTTACCCTGTTATTGGGCCTACAGATATAATGGATTTACTTACATAGTAGCCTTAGAGAGATAATGTGATTACAGAGATAGTAAGATTAAAGAGGTAGTTGGATGACTGAGATAGTAGGATTACAAAGGTAATGAGGTTAATTACAAAGTGGGAATAAAGAGATAGTGGATTTACAGAGATATTTATATTATAGAGGTATTGACTTTACAGATATTTTGAACCTTTAGAGATATTGGGTTTGAAGAGAATGTGGTCCTACAGAGATATTGGGTGTATTGAGAAATTGAGTTGTAATGATAGGGTGTTTTCAGAGATAGTGGATTCACAGACAAAGTTATATAGTGTGTTTAGAGGGTTAATGTTTCACAGGAATAATTGGTTTACATATGTTATGGGTTAGGAGAGATTGGGATTATAAGAATCGTAGGTTTACAGAGATATCGGGTTTTCAGAGATGGCGAGTTTATATAAATAATGGGTTCACAGAGATGGTAGGTACAAAATATAGGGTGTGAGTATTACACATACTAAGAAACAGGAAAGAGACACAGTAACAGTGTGGACTATTCAACAACCTACAATTATCAGATACAATGCTTGTCGTCTAAGGTATTAAACGGAAATAATTAGAGCTTTGGATTGAATTATAGATTTAATAACGATGACATCGTTTTGCATGGTATTGTTTCCTTCTGTCTCCAGCATAGAGGTGTACTTCTCCCTAAATACCTTCTAGCGAGTAGACACGTTCCACCACCCTGCTTGAGAATAAGTTTACTTTAGATAAGAAACCCTCTTCACGCGATTCCATAAATATTTCTCTTCTCAATACCAGGGTATAATTTTGCCATTTCTTCACAAATACCCAACGCATAGAAAATATGATGTAACTTCAGACCCTGCTCAAACGATGATATAAAAGTTCTTATTATTACCAGCAGATGGTCATGTCCTTTCCTTGATCCTGCCTAATTTATTTATCTTTGCTCATTCTTTCCTTTCAAGGAGATGTATCAAGCGGATACGTTTTTACGACTCTGAAAAAGAGTAGGTGTAATTCGGATTCCCAATTTCGCTCATTTGATGATATCAAACCTCCACTATCCGCACTAAAAGGCTTAGATTTTAATATCATTACCTACACTACAATTCTTTCTTCTCCATTGTAGGCGATAATAATGTAGCTTTAGAACATAGTTTCTGACCCTAAGCAATTCTCCTAGTATATATACCTTTAGGGATCCATATCAGATGGACCAATGGCTTTCGATTTTTTTCCTCACGACACTACAATCTAATTTGGCTTTCCTACAGCTACTCTAACTTTTTGAATATTTTTTGTTTTTATGTGACCCGGTTGAAAAGGACGTTTTGTAGTGTAATTTTCTGTGCATCAAGTTAGCTTGCACCATTTTATATAGGGTAGATAAATCACGTTAGTTTGCAAAAGAACTCAAATAAAATCGATTTGGCAATGACGAAGTTGTAATAAATACACAAAAGCCTCTTAACCACAAACTTTCTTTATTTTACCCTTATGTACATTATAGTTGCCAAGTAACCATCCTCAGAGTGATAACATACAAGACTGACATACTTGTATGTTATCCCTCTGATGATGGTTACTTGGTAACTAAAATGTACATAAAGATAAAATAAAGAAAGTTTGTGGTTAAGAGGCTTTTGTGTATTTATTATTAAATTAAACCACAGTATATTCCTAATAAATAGAGATTAAGTAGTAATTGTATGAAGATTTATTTTCATAAAATATTTAAAAACGTGAGACAAGTATACAAGAAATAGTATTTAAAAATCACCTCTGTCCAAACATAGACATATTGCTAACATTATTATGTAAGAAAACGTATTATTGAAAATAACTATTATACTAATATGAAAACTCTAAACCAATACTGCACATTCCTTGTCCAACAAACAAGGAAAAAATATCGTTTTGAAATTATTATATTCGCCGATAAATTATGAAAATGTCTTCCTATAAAGCGTTTATTCAGGTAAATCATTTTTAGAATCTCTAAAATAAAAACTAAAAAATAACAGCAGAAACAATAACGTAATATTCAAATAAAATAATATTGCCACATTATAAAAACTGCATGATAACGAATTCAATGAACAAATGATCGTGAAGCAATTAATGAAATATGGGAAGCCATTATACGAGTCATAATGCAGCAACACAAGTGTTAGAGTACAATGCCGAATGAAACAATTAGCATCACGCAAACTTCCAGAGAGCATTGTGCCTGCATAATAGCGCTTACTACTCTCTGCCACAAATGTACATTGTGAACCAGAAACACACGTTTTGGGGACAAACAATGGGCCGGAAATGTTAAGTGCTCAGGTGTGACAATAGAGAGGTGAAAAGGGCACTAGGGCAATTCTCTTAGTAAGGAATATTTTACTAAAAATGAGATTTGTAACGGAACGTAAATGAAAATATTACTAAATAACGTAGGATATAGTTTGTAAACACTTGAGTATTTTCACATCCTCCTATGTGAATAATGTGGCTAGAAGTACTAGTGTACTCGTGTGTAATTCAATAAAGGATCTCCCTGGTAAAAAAATTGATGACTCTCCTACTGACGATTACTTGCATTATTTACTCTTCAACACATTTTGCCTTATCTTTTTAAAAGTTGCAAAGCCGTAGTTCATTACTTACCAACACAGAACTTTCTATTTTGGTTAGTATTAGACATTTTCAGTGTATATATATTTAGAGATCTACTTAAAATGACTAAATATGGTCGCCACAATAAAAAAATTGAATAAAAATATTTAAAAAATATTATTTAATATTATTGTAATATAAATCATATGGGTTTAGGGGGGGAGTGTGTTGTATTTACTCTACTAAGGCTCATATTGTCCTGAAGGGAGACAAAGTGCCCAGCACAACTTCAACAATTTACTACCGTAGTTAAATACTTGGTACTCAATATCGCAGGCTAAATCGACCCGAGTGTTAAACAATTTTATCTTTGAATTGATGGCATGGTGGTTTTGAGTTCACACTATAATTAATTGTTGACAGTCTTATCATAGCTGCGTTATAGTAACGCGCTAAGATTTATTATTCAAATAACATTGCCACAGATATTGTCAGATTGAAATGTTTTAAAGAATAATTGTAGTATTTAAAAACCTTAACAGGGTTAATTATGAACTATTTGATATTTTAAAAATAACAAATAAAATAAAAAAAGAAAAGTCTGATTACAAGCTAGTAAATATGGTTGGGGAAGAAGTGACATCGATCCCTTATGTGGACTCCGTAGAGATGGGAAACGGACAGTCTGCCAGCGGCGGTTTATGACCCCTGTCAAGAAACAGGGGCCGGACAATAAGCCAGCCGCAGGTATATTGTGGGGGTTACAGTGGATGTGGGTGAGGGAGTGGCGAGAGAAGGAGAGAAAGCTCTGACTCGTATAAACTTCGCACAAGTGTGGTTGTAAACGACCCATGACTAAACCATCCTTAAAATACTATTGTCTTACATGGCCTGATGTAAAGCTAATAGCTTACATTATTTTAGTCACCTCATTTGTTATTTGTTAGTTTTACAATTTTAAATACTTTAGTTTATACTACTTTGCTTTACTTTAGATACAAATTGGTTAAAACTAATACACGTTTAATTAAATGGAATACCGGTAGAGCTTAACTTAGCCATTAATGTAAATGTCACTACAAATAACCAGTCCATATACTTACCTCAATGTGAAACTTTGTGCAATATATATATATATATATATATATATATATATATATATATATATATATCTTTTTCATAGATCTTCCAAAGAACCTTTTTAAAATAAATACTTTGTGTGCCAGATGTTAAAATAGTAAAGCCATATGTTACTTTATGTAAATAAGCTGTAAGTTTTTGTTCCTGCTGTTTGGAGTAGTGTGTTTACATCTTATATTTTACAGTTTACTTTTCATTATTTTCATTTCTTGAGGGTTTACCATAGACCATAGCGTTGAGTTTATCTACAGAGGATAGAGCAAATGCGGTTTTAACTTAATTACCTTAATTTCATTTTATTTTTCGTGGTTTAAAGGATATTTAATCTTGTTCTACACCTTCGGGGTATCAGTGAGAAGTTTTACATTTTGTTCACCTTGAATGGGATTTGTTTCATCGGGAGGTTTAAATTTTAAGTGATTATAGATGAGGTTTAAATAAATTAAATATACTGCTTATGTTATTCAAGATATATAGAAGCTCAAACCCTAATATATGAAATATTCAAGTAAAACCCTGAAAGCCTCACGAAGCTTTGCGTGAAGCAGGAATAAATATTTCAACGAACACCAAAATTTATTTTATAATTGTAAGAAAGTCATTACGAAAATATTTCCAGTTGTATTAAAACTAAAATTACAGAAACGAACACATCATTAGTTACAGCCAAGGTTGTAAGGAATCTCATACAAAAACTTTTACAATTAGATTTACGTTTTTGTTCAATGGAAGGCGCATCGATTCGTGCGATACATTGTGAGCCACACGAAAACACTTCGCTCTAACAATGAGACGGGAAAGTTAAGTGCCCAAGTGAGCCTATAGTGGTGTGAATGTGACGTGGGGACTCCATCGATGACAAATTGTGATTCAGGCAAGTGCATAACTTTCAATACTGATTAACAAGTATTTGGCAAAAGTCACAGTCTAAAAAATATCACAATAAATCTACCAAGAAATGCCATTTTTTATATTCTGTAAATAGTTATATTTTTTTACACTATCAAATTTAGGTAGAGATAATAATAAAATATAAAAAACATTGCATCAAAAATAAAAATATGAAGACAGGAATGGTGTTTATATATAGATATATAGAGAGACAGAGAGAGAGAAAGAGAGAGAGAGAGAGAACAAGATGGTGTTTAAAAACTAAAGTTTAAATGTGTATTGGAACAAGGCCGTGGCTGTAAATATGTATATATATATATATATATATATATATATATATATATATATATATATATATATATATATATATAGTAATTTTGATTGATTAGGTAAACACTTCATTCAGGAGTTCCTCATATAAACAGGGAAGTCAGCTAATAAAATAACGTAAGGAAATTGTAATAAAGACTAAGGGATGAATATAAAGAGAAATTTATATATTGTTGAAAGTTTACAAAATATAGAGGAAGTAATAAATGAAATATTCAAACTATAAAAGTATAACATCTTTAAAAGGTTTTAATATCTAGGACGAGTAATAATAGCATCTGCACAATTCGGGAACAATCTAAAAATATAATTATTGAAGAAGGGATATAGTCTATGTATATATATATATATATATATATATATATATATATATATATATATATATATATTAAGGAACAGTTTAATTCGATTTAAACTCTCCGAAACTTATGAAAAGTGTAGAAGCAGTTGAACGGGGGGTTAGTAAGTAAGCCTGATAAAAAAAACAATAATATAATTACACGTTTGTACAGACACGTATGTAAACGTATGTACATTACGCTGAAAGCGTGATCTATGGTATATTTGAGAAAGTGTGCATTATACAAACATTGCATTTACTGTAACCTATGGCAAAGTAATCACTTTAACTGATCAAAGCACAGACAAACTAACCTCAAAGTACTTTCACGTTGTGGATAAAATATTTCCTTCACAACGCTAGTCAAGGCCGTTGGGATTGCGTGATGCGTGGTAGTTATCTGCCATCATTATGGCGTTGTCTCTTTAATGTAGCATTTATTGTGGCTCTATTGATTAAGTACAGAATATTTAATGAAGAATAAAGGGGACAGAGTATTGCTATTCAAAATAACTGCACGGCTGTAGCCAATAACTGCACGGTTGTAGCCAATAACTGCACGGCTGTAGCCAATAACTGCATGGCCAAAAGGTGGTCATGTATAATATCACAGTGAATATCCCATCTCGAAAATCCCAAATAAAATAAATGTAGGTCTACAGACTGCAATGGACAAATTGTCTGTTGCAAAAATGGATAGCTGTATACAATAGGAACTTAGGATAAAACACCTTACAATATAGGAATTTTAACTGAATAAAACAAAAATTAGTAAATTTAGCAATAAACCATGATGGCCGTTTTTTTGTGCTCGTGAAGATATACTATGCTGTAAAAATAAAAAAGTGCTAAGATGTGATGCGGAAGTATTTAGATTTTTGAACTGCATGCTCTAATATCAAATTCTCATCACTTTGACCAGTAAAATGAAGCAAGATAAAACACCGGACTTAGTGAATTTGTAAAAGACATCGCTGACATCGCGCCCATTAAATAAACTCAAAAACATTATGAATAAAAGTGAAAAAGTTACCAACAAGTTTATAAAAATGCTGCACCATGAATCTGTTAGTTTGAGTGCCTCTCGGCCTTGAACACCTATCCCACTGTCCTTTCTTAGTAGTACATGGCAAAGCTTCATAGCAGAGAGAATAATAACCCACAAATAGAGCAGCCCACCAAGACCATCCCACTTTTCGTGCACCCCATCCAGGATGTATTACTTATACATTTTTCCAAGAACCTTATAATCCAAAATATTAATTCCGTTAGAAACCCCGTGATCCTCAGCGGCCAGCCTAGAGGTACATATCCAGAAAAGCCAAAATATATATCCCCTTGTTGTTGATCTGGCCGTCAATCAGGTCCACAGCCGACAACAGCGCAGTCTCCAATGACCTACCAGTTCAATAGGAGTGTTGGTCCTGATGTAGCAGATACGAGTTCAGAGGTCCCACCTTTAAATAGTCAGTGGTCCACCAGCCTTTCCAGAGGCTTCAATAAGAAAGATGTAAGGACTTACATTTGTATAACCTTTCCTACCCCGGGGATAAAGATAACTATCTTACTTTTGTGAGCCGCTGCCCGGGCGTGTTACCTATTAATTCCGTCAGTGGCACTATAATTGCCTCTAAGCAATTCAGTAGTAATGCTGGACTAATATCATCAAATCCAGACGCTTTAGAAGGCTCAAAAGAAAGAATCGTATCCCTCGCCTTTTTCGCCGAGATCACCTGCCCTGCTAAATTCCAGACCTCCCTTGGCACCGTAAGGTGGAGGATTTGAGCACAATCCTCTACCGGTCTAATACCGGTAAAACTGTTCCTCATCATCATTATTGTTTCCTCCAGTAGAGCTCTCAACAGCCTTCTTGACAATCTTATGCCCTCCTTTCGGACCAACTGCTATCACCTTGAGCAGTCTAGCAATGTCATTCAGTGTGCTGGTCTCTGAGCACCATTATCCCCAAAAAGCCGGTTTAATCTACTTTATGAGATTTTTATATAGACACTGACTGTTTTTCTGTGCTTGCCAAGTCTCCACCGTTATTGTCTCCCTTGCTCTTTTAAAGACATTTCATCTTTCTTTTCTTTTTGCCTCTAGCTCGCAGTTCTACTTAAGCTTACCGCGTCCAGTGTTTATCCGCGAGAGAGGCCCAATTTCCTCAAACGACGTGGACATTGCAGTCCTCAGTATTTTCCACTTTGTTTAGTGAGCCATACTTACCACGGAAGACTATTTCCTCACCGAGGACCTCAAACCTTCCCAGTTTGTCCTTAACGGAGTCGTAAGCCACACCACATGGAGGCAACTCCCCTCATCGAAGCAGTAATGATCCGGTAATCTGACATGTAGGGCTTATCCGAAACCTTCCAGTCTCCACGCGCTTCAATATCTGTCTATTACAGAAGGATATATCTAGTACCTCCATTCGGTTTAAAGTCACAAATGTTGGCTCGGGAATTGTGTTTAGAACCACAAGATTTTCTTCTATTAGGAAGGCGAGGCCACTATCAGCTCCTCGCCACCCTCATTTGTGTCTGTGCTACCTCACGCTTCATTATAAGCATTGGCAACACAACCCACAAAGATTCCTATATTCCTCTCTCTGCAGCACTGACCTAACTTTCGTAATTATGCAGGGGGAATCCTCTATTGTGAGCACAAAAAGTGGAGGCCACGATGAACTCCCCTCTCCGACTTAACTCGCCCTTATGTCGAATTCTAACCACCACAAGTTCTCTGGTTGAGAATTCTTGAATCAGCGTACCTTCTATTCCTCTGAATATCACACATGTCCGGTGCCCTTCATGTTCCTCATTTGAGTAGGTGTGCCCGGCTGCACCCAGATCCCTTATACGGTTCCTGACTAGCTACGGTTCTGCAACCAGCACAAGCACTGATAATGTGTGGATCACATTTAAGCACCTGGTTAGGACCACCGAGACACTTTTACTGTGGTTCAAGTGAATCTGCAGGATAATTGCTTGGAGGTCCGACTAAATGTAGCCTCTCCAGTCCCCAGGACGGCTTTCTTATCTCTTGCCTTGAGAAGCCTGACTGCAGAGACCCGTTCAATGCACTGTAGGATCTTCCACTTCGAAGTGACAATTTCCGTGTTCTGCATCCCCATGAACTTGACCAACTGAGTGGTCTCCCTTTTTGGTGGCGGTAGGAGCTTTCACCCTTTTAATTAGCTAATCTGGAAGGACTCGCCTTGCTTGGGTCTTATCCTCAAACTTAACTGACGGTACCATTTCTCGAAGCCATTTCACCGATTCCTCCTCAGGTCAAAGTAATGCTGCGATTTCATCCCTCAAGCACCTGTCCCTGAACCGCAAAACAAAACCTTCATTAGGAATGTCCAAAATTTAGTCCATGACAGTGCCCTTAAAGTGATCGACCTCAACCATCTCCATCCTCAAGTTTACACTATCACCAAATGTCACTAGTACCTTCGGTATGTTGGGGGAGATCGACAGAAAGACGGCCCTCCCAAACCAACAGCTCTATACATTTGTCTGTTCCTCTTGGTCTCCGACTCAGGAGTAGTATCAGAAGTACTCCTTTCCTTTCTTTTCCTCTTTTTCTCCTTTCGTATTAGGGTCTTACCACAGAGTGTTCTATCCCCAACCTCCGTCATACCCTTCCGCTTCCTGAACCGATGTTTCCTCATAGGGGTTGGAGGTGGATCTCTGGTCTTCGTCTTCTTTGCTTCCTCACAGTAGTATAGCCAGAGTGCGTTTCTACTTTGTGCCCCACTCATTCCTCTTGTTGCCTTCGCAACTAGTTTTCCATCCGTCTTTACGGGTGCTGAAGCCACATCCATTGGACCTGATTAGTCGGTAGGTTCTAGATCATGGCCAGTTAAATTGATTTTATCATTTTCTGCCTTGTCTATTACCACGAGCAGCTAGGAAAGAAAGGTCCGCCGACGCAGAGCCCCGCTTACGGCGGTAAGGTTACTTCAATATTCAGGTTTTGCGCCAGTTGCCCTTGAGGCTCCCTTAGAGACCCTCCTTCCCCCGAGAGCCAGGAATCGACATAGGCACGGATCACATAATACCTTCGGGGGTGAAAGTACCCATTTAAAACGCCAACCTGAATGGGGGTGCTTCTTGGTTGCCGCCTGCAAGTTAAGGGCTGAACGAGACCCGGGCAGATAACAATCATTCAAGTGCTAGGTCTGGCCCCTTTTTTTCGAACCGCCAATATGAACATTTCTCTGGACGTCCCGTTTATTGGCAGCCACATACAGTTCCGATTCACCTGTCCCCCACCCGCGGATTAAAACTCTCCATCAACGTTAAAGTGCTAATAGTATACAAATTTAAACTAACTAGCATAAATGAGAATAAACATAGACCAAGTAGCCAAAATTACCCTACTGCAGTTACTCTAGGATCTACCTTGAACATTAGGTACTGATCATTACGTACATCAACGCTACTGATAAAGAAAGGGCTAGAGCACAGTAAACGTCAATTTGATGAATGGTTTTCAAATTGAAACTTTGTTCATTTATTAAGAGTAGATGATGAAAAAACACAAGAAGTATAGGAATATACCGTTTCTCCCGACAGTAACGTATCATTAATCACTTGGCTTCACACAGAAACCAGAACAACCGGAGAGTTAAGATAAATGTTGTATTTTGCAGTTTTAGTAGATAAACGCCTAGAATAAAACTTCAGGTGAAACTATATTATATACAAAGAAACCTGATTTAATTAATCATCCCCACTTAAAACCATTGAACACCTACATACAACCTGCACCACAGGTTTTCTTGAACAAGATAATTAGGTTGACCAAGTTATCAAAATTCTTGTACAAAATGCCCAAAATAGGTGTAATAAGTCATAAAATAGATCATTGTTATCGTACGGTTATTTTTATGAAATATGCTTCTGACAATAGTGATTACAATAAGCGGCTGGTGTTCTTCGATTCGTCACACATTTTTCCGTAAAAACCAAACCCTTTTGCTATGTGATATATTTGTGATTCGCCAACTCTCTATAAATTCAAAACTACAACGGTTACACCTTTTTATAAGCCTATATAGACTAGGAGTGCTCCAGGTCTAAGTATTTACTTACTCCTTAATATCCTTTATTTATCTTCTACCAGAAGGTAACTTGATCACTTTAATTCCACCTATATTACCGATTCATCTTCTTTATACAGTGAATAGTGATATTTATAATGGCTGATTGTCTTAAAACTACAACAAAAACATGATAAGTTCGATATTTTACGCAAACTAAGCCCTTAGAACAATAAATATATATGACCTTCTACATGCTTATATGGTCTAACAGGCTTGGATGTGCTCGCCTGAGGCAATAGCTCTAGTCTAATGGGCCTTAGGAAATAAAAGTCCGATTGCACTACCTAAATCTATCCAATCAGATGGTATATTGAAGATAAAGAAACCTAATGGTCGGAAGATTCTACTGGTCCCGAGTGGTTACGAAAAAGGACGCGAAATATTTGGTGTTTGTTTGGAATATCGTTCTGTAACACGGGAGAGGGTAGGTATCCAGACCACGCCTTACAGTAACACTTCCGACCTATTACAAACTTATACCTGGGGTCTAGGAACCGCATCGCCACCCGGTCGAGAACCTAGAGTTCGAGGAAGGATTCGTAGGCGATGTAGTTTCCCATGATGTACTGTGGAAATCCCAAAAAATAGCATAGTGTTTCTGTTCCATACTCTCTGTAAACACTCGTCTTGTATCAAAATATTCTATGTCCAATTTCACTCTAATAAAGACTAGTTTTTGGTGGGTTAGAATTCATATCACATCCTATCATAACACAGACAATAAACAAACCACGATTTTTCACTAATATAAACATGAATACAGAAGGAACGATTTCAAATAGCGTGTTTTTAGAAAGCGTTGTCTTATAGTCATTGTATATGAAGATAACGCCAGGTTTATTTGGATGTAATATACTGTAAAACCTCTCATATCCTGATCAATGTTGCATCAGCCCAATTCGGACGACGAAAATCCGGATATGTGAGTTGTTACGTAAGAATGTACGTCTGTACACTTCATAAGCACAGCCATTCCAATAGGGGGTAGATGTATAATTGTTTTAAGTAAATACGTTACACTTATTGAAGATTGTATTTATATTTTAATATCAATATTGAACTAAATGTTAAATTTAGTTGCTTGACTATACTTAAAACTGTGCTGAACATACATATGTACATTAATTATCAGTGTTGGTAATAATGATGTAATTGTGGATTGCTTGTTTCGTTGCACACGTTTTATTGATTAAATATACCACTCCACCTTCGAAAGAGTAGACGATCGGCTTCTGTTGCTTCGTCTTGTTGTTCAACGTACTCAATCAGCTGGTCAGCTTTGCTATGCGTCATGGTTTGTTTCCTTTCCGCAACTTCTGCAGGCGGTGGCTGTGTGCTCACTGTCTATAACATCGCTAGTAGTAAACTCATGAACTCCATCTTCTATTATCCAGTTTAAAATCACAGTTTACACAATAATACCACCATACTGTATATTCTAGATTACAGTTATAGGTAAAATTACTACCTAAATTACCTAACTGCACAAACAAATATTTAGAACATATGTAAGCGGAACGATACTGACACTCAAACACTACTGATTAAGTTGGGTAATACACCAATCTGTAGAGAACTAGTGAACTGAATAAAACGGATACTTGAACACGACTGGAGGAGTCGTGAAAGAAGAAAGAGCCGACTGCTGACGTCAGGGAACTAGTCCGATCAAAAGGCACTTTGCAGAATAAAGATGTTTACTTTATTTTCATATTAGGTCCAAATATCAGAGAATCCGGATGTGAGTAGTTTTACTGTACCCTATAACGGGATATCTCTTATAATGTAATACTTAATCTTAAAACCTGGTCCCGACGCACAAATAATTATGTTTTGAAGCAGTTATACTTAACCACACTTTTCTTTTCAGCAGGCGTGAAACCTTATGAACTCATTGACTCCGTATAAACAAGATCTTTGATCTACTACATTATAATATAGGTAGACAAGTTACAATATAGTTAGATATAGGTAGACTATATCCGGTTAAAAGGGTGTACTAATGCGGTAGAAGTGAACAGATCATGCGAAAAGTGAAACACGTCTTCCTTTGTCCCTACGGTTATTCAATAACATATTACGGCCCCTTCACTAGGCAACAGGTTATCATAGCTTATAACCGTTGTTAATAAGCTTAAATTAGCAAACAATATATTTTTTTAACTATCCTAAAGGGATACTTTTTGGATATATTGTAACTCAGTATAACAAATGTCTCAGTTTTATTAAGAATCATTGAAATACAAACGTGTTCCTCTTACTTTTGTTTTTATTCTAATTTTATTATTTGGTTTATATGAACCTTTTTACTGTGTTATATGTGTTCCTGAGGAGTTTCTGTATAACCGAGGTAAATGCATTAATGCAATTTAGGCGAGGTATTGATAATTGATAATCAACAGAATAATTGTTTTAAACAATTTCTCATAGCTACTATGTTTTAATTACTATTTTAAAGTTTCACTGTTTGGTTTCTAATGAAACTTGTATGGTAGCCTACCTTCCGTATACTTTTAATACGATACTACGTGTGCAAACTTTCAGTAAAGTATATTTTCAAAGGACACAATGAGGTAAGCTATTCGATTGTACTAGGCTAAAAACCTAGTTTCTGAATAGCTGAAAATGTGTATTTTTTCTTTATTAAAACAACAATAATCGATTTATTAATTTTTTTCTTATCACCTTTATTGAAGGTAATTCGCAATTCTAACCATAATATTAAAGCGAATTACAAAAGCAATTCTTATTACACTTTTGCTATTACTTGCGACTAGACTTTTGTTAACTAAAAGTTGTTAAATTGTTAACTTACACTTGGAGGAAACGTTTTCGTTGTACGATTTCTTCAGCCTCCATAGGAGAAAAAGTCTGGTCGCAAGTAATAGCAAAAGTGTAATAAGAATTAACAACCAGCTTGTCATGAACAGCAACAAGATTTCGATACAAAAGCAATGTAGACAGTCATCTACATTCGTCCCAGTGAGTATTACTTCTTGCTTTTATCATTCTTTCCATAAATATAATGCTATCCTTGTATTGCCTAAGTGTTTAGACAACTCAATCTAGTGTGAGTTTGAAAAGCAACAACTTTGTACAGACACACTAAATATAATAAAATCAGGATTGTTTCTACAAAGAAAGACTTTTCAGAAAGACTTTTCTGGTAGACTTCTACAAGACTGTTATGTTTCTCTACAAGTTATTATGATCCTTGTGTCTGGCAGAAAGCTGGAACTCATGTCGCGAGTTTACAAAATGTATATATTTAAATAATGGTACTTCAACTTTATTTTACAAAGATGGCGTGTTGCGAATATATGAGTAACAAAATAACCTGGTCTGATGCAGTATAACTATAAAGACGGTCAATAATATTGCTTGCTCTCTTTGAAGAAACCTCCTGGATTTATGTGTTCATTAAAGAGTTTGGAAATATAATTTAATGAAAAATACTGATACATTTGTTGAACTTAATTGAAAAAAAATTATTATATTTGCGTCATGGTTTTTTTAAAATAAATACTTAAAGATTATTGTTACGTTTTAAAACTACTCATTTATGTCCTAATAAGTGCGATTATCGACGAGTTTTTAAAATATCTATTTTACGTTCAAAAACTACAATAACTGGTTAGTTTTTAAATAATTTTTTTTTGTTCTAGTATTTTGTTGTTGTTTAGCTTCAAAACAATTATTTTTAATTAAAATGCCAGTTGTTGCATTATTTTATTACAACAATTTTGTGTTACAATAGTCTACTATAAGTTTTGTTTTAAAATATTTGATGTATATTGGCGAAATTCATTTTTGCATTGTGCAAAACTATTTTACGTTACAAAACTAACAAAGCAATAATTTACGTTAGAAAAATATATATTGCATTACTAAAAATATAATCAATATCCATTATTTTACGTAGAAACAAATTGTTTCTTGCACTATTTTAATAGAACCTACCATAATTTTACGTTTAAAAGATATCGGTTTCGTTACATCAACACAATCATTTTACGTTTACATTACTGATTGTTCATTTCATAACCACTATTTTACATTTGAAACACTCAATTGCATTTTTCTACTGCATTGCAAAAACTTTACTTTGAAAAACTTAGTTGTTGCATTGATTTAGCAGAACTAGTCTACGAATAAACCACTATTGCTTTGTTCTATAACATTGATTTACGTCGAAACAAATATTTATTATTATGAGATAACTATCATAGCTATAATGTATTAGGAAATAATGTAATTTATTTACAGCTAAGCTGCTACAATATAAAAGGTGAAATAAACTTCAAGCAATAAAAGGAGTATCATGATTCAAATAAATAGCCTATATGATATATTTTATCATGTAAAAAATATAAAAGGAAAATTATTTAAACATAACATTTATCAGAAGGCTAAACACTTGTTGTAGCAATCATACTGTTATGTTTGGCTTTCGTAAATCATCGTGATATTTCGGCACAATATACGTGCGCACATGAAAAGAAAGATGTATAGAGAAATTGCTACGATTCCTGTTTGACATCTTAAATAAGGCGTCCTGAAATATCAGCCTCTAAAATAAATCCAATTATTTGCAGAATATTGTAAAAGAATATTTTAATACATGTTTTAACAAAATAGTAATAACTTATATAATTGGTTACTTACTTTATATTCTCTCCTATGGGCTGCATGACCTTGACGTGGTGGAGAGGATTAATCCGGGCGTGGGGGACGGGTGGAGCGGAGTTGTACGTATGTGGCTCCCTATAAACGGGAAGTCCAGGCAATTGTGTGACTACATGAAGGCGGCTCAAAAAAAGGGGCCAGTCCTAGCACTTGAAGGGTTGTTATCTGCCCGGCTATCGCCCTGCCCTTCCCTTACGGGCGGCAACCAAGAAGCACCCCTCATCCAGGTTGGTGGTCTGGATGGGCACTTACACCCCCGAACGGAAGGTGTTATGCGATCCGTGCCGATGTAGATTCGTGGCCCTCAGGGTAAGGAGGGTCTTTAACGGAGCCTCAGGGGCACCTGGCGCTACCCCTGAGTACTTAAGTCGCCTTACCGCCGTAAGCGGGGCTCTGCGGCGGCGGACCTTTATTTCCCTAGCTGCTCGTGGGAACACACATGGCAGAGATAAAATAAAATAAATTTAACTGGTCAGGGCTTAGAACCTATCGACAAATCTGATCCTATGAAGGTGGCTTCGGCCCCCGTAGAGACAGATGGAAATCCAGTTGCGAAGGCACCAGGAAGAATGAGTGGGGCACAAAGGAGGAAAGCACTCTGGCTTTCCTACCATGAGGAAGCAAAGAAGGCGGAGGCGGAGGGCAGAAAACCACCGCCACCCCCTTTGAGGAAACACCGGTCCGGGCAGCGGAAGGGTTTGATGGAGACTGGGGCTAGAACCCGCCCTGTCGTCCCGGAAACCAGTGGATCAGGTAGGACCTTAGTACAACAAGAGAGAGAGAGGAAAAGTAAGGAAAGGAGTACTTCTAATCCTATTCCAGAGTCGGAGGTCAAGAGGTCTAGGCCTGCTGGGTCGGGAGAGCCGTCTTTCTCGTCGATCTCCGTCAACCTACCGAGGGTTCTTATGACCTTTGGGGATAGTGTAGGCGTGAGGATGGAGATGGCGGCGTTCGACCACCTTAAGGGCACCGTCATGCACCGGATTCTGGACACTTCTATTGGAGGTTTTGTTCTGCGGTTCAGAGACACTCACCTAAGGGATGGAGTCGCAGCATTTATTTGTGCTGAGGAGGAATCGTCAAAATGGCTGAGAGAAGTGGTACCGTCAGTTAAGCTCGAGGACCGGACTCAGTCAAAGCTAGTCCTGCCTGATGAACTGATCAAAAGGGTGAAAGTGACGGTGCTAGTACCACCACCAAAAAGGGAGGCCACTCAGCTGGTCAAGCTCATGGGGATGCAAAACTCAGAAATTGACACTTCGAAGTGGAAGATCCTACAGTGCATTGAGCGGGGACCTGCAAGCCTCCTCTGCCTAGGATTGGATGAGGCATCGGCTAGACTATTAAAAGCAAGAAATGGGAAAGCCTTCCTGGGGACTGCAGAGGTCACTTTTAAGTGGAACTCTAAGGACCCGGAAGAGAAGAGCGAGAGAGAGAATCAGGAGAAGGCGTAGGGGTCAGTTAGATATGGCTGACCCTCGAGCAATGATCCTGCAAATCAACTTGCACCACAGTAAAAGCGCCTCGGTGGTCCTAACCAGGGGCTTAAATCTGAGGCACTGAACCGTGGCTGGTCAGGAACCGTATAAGGGGTCTGACTGCAGCTAAGCGCACCTACGCAAGTGGGGAACATAAGGGGCACAGAGCATGTGTGATAGTCATAGGACTAGAAGCGACGCTGATTCAAGAATTCTCAACTAAAGACCTTGCGGTGCCTAGAATTCGAGGCAAGAGCAAGGTAAGTGGGAGCAGGTTGTTCATCGTGGCCTCCACTTATTGCGCCCACAATAGAGAATCGCCCCCTGCAGAATTACGTAAGTTAGTTCGGTACTGCAGGGAGAGGAATATAGGAATCTTAGTGGGCTGTGATGCAAATGCTCATAATGGAGTGTGGGGCAGCACAGACACAAATGAGCGAGGTGAGGAGCTCCTAGCCTTCTTGATTGAAGAAAACCTTGTGGTTTTAAACACAGGTGCCGAGCCAACATTTGTCACTTCAAACAGAATGGAGGTTCTAGATATCACCTTCTGTAATAGACATATGGTAAGGTGGGTGCATGACTGGCAGGTTTCGGATGAGCCCTCCATGTCTGATCACCGGATCATCACTGCTACGATGAGGGGAGTTGTCCCCCATGTGGTGTGGCTTAGGAACCCGAGAAGGACAAACTGGGAAGGTTTTAAGTCCTCGGTGAGGAGGCGGATGTCTGACTTCCGTGGTAAATATGGTAAATCAAACGAACTGGAAAATACTGAGGTCTACATTAGGACAGCAATTTCCACGTCGTTTGAGGAAAATTGTCCTCTCTCGCGGATAAACACTGGGAGTGGTAAGCTTAAGTGAAACAGCGAGTTAGAGGCAAGACGGAAAGAGACTAGAAGGCTCTTTGATAGGGCAAAGAAGAAGAAAACGTAGGAGACCTGGCAGGCATATAAAAACAGCCAGGGTTTCTATAAAAATCTTATTAAAGAGGTTAAACGTGCTTCTTGGGAAAAGTGGTGCTCAGAGACAAGCACACTGAGTGACACTGCTAGACTGTTTAAGGTGTTAGCAGGTAGACCGAGGGGAGAGCTTAAGTTTGTCAAGAAGACTGATGGTAGCTTTACTGACACCCCGGAGGAAACACTGCGTCTGCTTATGAGGAACAGTTTTCCCGATGTTAGACCGGTAGGGGACGGTGCTCAAAACCTCCGACATACTGGGCTAAGGGCGGACTGGAATATTGCTGGGCAGGTGATCTCAGCACAAAAGGTGAGAGAGGCGATTCTGTCTTTTGAGCCTTTTAAAGCGCCTGGATTAGATAATATTACTCCAGAATTACTACAAAATTGCTTGGAGGAAATAATAGGGCCACTGACAGGATTACTCAGAGGCTGTGTTGCCTTGGGTTACACGCCCGGGCAGTGGCTCAAAACAAAGGTTATCTTTATCCCCAAACCGGGGAGGAAAGGTTACACAGAGGTAAAGGACTTCAGACCTATCAGCCTTACATCTTTCTTGTTAAAGACATTGGAAAGGCTGGTGGACCACTATTTGAAGGAGGGACCTTTGAAGCAGTATCCGCTTCATCAGGACCAACACGCCTACCAAAGTGGTAGGTCAGTGGAGACTGCGCTGTTGTCGGTCGTAGACTTTATTAAGGGTCAGATCAACAACAAGGGGATATGTATTGGGGCTTTTCTTGATGTGGAGGGGGCTTTTAATAGTACCTCTAGATTGGCCATCAAGAGAGCAGCTATGGATCATGGGATTTCTGATGGAATTATAAATTGGATTATGAGTTCCTTGGAAAACCGGATAAGTACTGCATCCTGGATGGGGTGCACGATAAATGGGATGGTCTCGGAGGGCTGCGCGCAGGGTGGAGTATTATCCCCTTTGCTGTGGAGCCTTGTCGTGGACGGCCTACTAAGGACACTCAGTGAAATGGGTGTCAAGGTGGTAGGATATGTGGATGACATAGCTATCCTTGTTAGGGGACCATTTGAAGAGGTCCTCAAAGACCTGCTTCTAGAGGCACTCAAGGTAACAGAAGCATGGTGCAGGGAGAATGCACTATGCATTCAAGGAGAGAAATCTGTGGCACTCATCTTCACTAGGCGATATAAAACTAAATCGCTGGAGATGATGGAAGTTGGTAATACCAAAATAAGCTACGTTGAGAGCGCTAAATATCTGGGAGTTATTCTGGATAGGAAGCTACTCTGGCGTGAGCACTTGGAGGATAAGTGTAAAAAAGTCATAGCTACGTTCTGGCAATGCAGAGGAGCAATAGGCACGAGATGGGGTTTGGGTCCACGTCAGATGAACTGGATTTATTCCGCCATTGTGGTGCTGAGATTGGTCTTTGCCTCTATCGTCTGGTGGGACAGGGCACAGAAAGAAACAAGTAAAAGAATGCTGGACCGCGCGCAGGGGCTCTTCCTTAGAGGCATAACAGATACAAGGAGAAGCACACCATGTGCGGCCATGAGGGTTATGTTGGGTTTTCCATCCTTGAGTCTTCAAATTAGGATGAAGGCAATGAAAACTGCATACCGGCTAAGCTGTACCGTGAAGTGGAAGAAAAGTAGCAAACTTCATAAACAGCTATTTGTGGATTCACTGAAGGAGCTCTGGATAGAAACTCAGGATAAGATACTGTCTCTTAAAAGGGAAAAAGGAAACTACAAATTCCTTATTCCTGCAAGAGAAGCATGGGCGGAGTATAGACCCAGACATAGTGAAATCTGGTTCACCGATGGGTCCAATATGAAGGAAGGAGTGGGAGCAGGATTTAGTGGACCGAGACACCAAGACAGATTTTGTCATCGCCTGGAGGACTACAGCTCTGTCTTCCAGGGGGAGGTGCTCGCGATCAAACTATGTGCTGAGGAAATAATAGGGTCTGGCAGGAGGGGCAAGACCATCTGGATTTGCTCGGACAGTCAGGCAGCTCTGAAGGCTTTAGGTAAGGCTAGTACCACCTCTAGGTTGGTGGCTGAGAGACTATCGCTTCTCTAGCAGAGCTCAGTAAGTATAATTCACTGAACCTAACCTGGATTCCAGGACATTCTGGCTGGATAGGGAATGAGAGAGCTGACACCTTAGCAAAACAAGGGTGTATAACCCAAGGACCGTTGCTGAGGGCAGTGGCCATGCCGCCTCAGGAGGATCACGGCACATATAGACAGGTTGTGCAGGGAAGAGTGGAATGTGACCTTGGGCTGTAACAAATCCAAGGTACTGTGGGGTTACTCAATAGATTTGTGGGGCAAAGAACTACTCTCCTTAAGTAGACATCAACTCATAGCTACTGTAGAGCTGGATACAGGCCATGGGAATCTGAGGGGGTTCCAATACAAAATTGGAAAATCTAGGTCCCCTGTATGCAAGAGATGCGACGAGGACCAAAAGGAAAGCCCAATCCACGTACTCTGTGAGTGTCCTGCTTTGGGAGCTACAAGGAGAAAGTGGTTTGGCTGGCAGGAATGTACACCAGAGGATATCAGAAGATCTAGCATCAGGTGGGTACTTGATTTCTCCAAAGAGGTAGGTATCCACTAAGCTAGTCCTGTGGTAGGGATGAGAAGAGAGTACAAAGGCTGCAGCTAAGTGCTCTACACCGATAAGGTCCCTCCGAGTTTTAGTAATAATAATAATAATAATAATAATACTTACTTTATATCTTTACAGTATACCTTTAATGCATTATGTTTACTTAAAAAGTCACTATAATTGTAAAAGATAATTGAATGCAATGAAGTGTTCATATTTCAGAAAACCAGGAGAACAGTGACAATCGTTGTTCCTTGCACACTAAATACATTAACTTACATCTACAAGCTTTAAAACTGCAATAAATGAAAAGACTATTTAGATCATACATTGTCATTGCGTTAAACAAGAACGTATACACAATTTGTGACGAGGTAGATACGTTGAAATTATAAATGGCGGTAGAAAGCCAGCTGTTGTGATTCCTGTGACGTCAGTGATAAACTGACAGTTTTGTTAAATAAAAAGAGTTACCCGTCTATACGAGTTTAATCAAATTTGAATATTGTCTGTTGCTGAAATTCTGTCATTGGATCGAAGCGGGTATAATTGTTTGGGAAGGGCTCATCAGTGTAATAGGTTTTTGTAATATTTTACATAAAACAGCATTAACGTAACAGCAATGCTACGTCATGTAACAACATTAATGCTATTTTGTAATACATAGCATTACATCCTTTAACACTTATTGAGATGATTTTCATTTTGCTCTTACTCACCGGGTGTCAAATTATCAGGGGTACTATGTATATATATATATATATATATATATATATATATATATATATATATATATATTAAATATAATAAATATGGTGATATGTTTTCTTGTAATATAGTTAAGAAATTAAAAATATTTCATATTTAAAATAATTATTAATATAGATTAGATAATTATTCTCCTGAAGATGCTGATACTATTTTATCGGCGAATAGCTTTGAATAAATATATTCAATAAAAGTATTCTTGTTTTAGAAATATTTTTAATTTAATAATTATATATATATATATATATATATATATATATATATATATACATACTTATTTATTTATTGATGTGTTTATTTATTACTATAGATTTCAAATACATAAGTAGTGCGACATTCACAAAATTAGGTATGTTATCTTTTTCCGCCAAGAAACATGGTATAGCCAAAGAATATAGTAAATAATGGTTTTTAACAAAACGTAACTGTCTTAAAACTACCAATGTTTTAAGAAATGGAATACTGGTAAGATAACAAAACTATATTCAATTTAGTTACTATTTTACGATTCCTGGTAAAAATAAAGGTTTATAAACTCTAATAAGTAATTACTTTGTTACTACGTTTAACGCTAATGTCCTACGTTTTGAAGGAACGTTATTAACGGTAGCTATTTGTGCTTAACCGCACGTTTAAATCTCTACAAAGAGACTAAGGTCTCTAGTTAAGCTGGCCTTTGCGTCTTTTCATTAAAACCGATTTAATGGAATCTGGGAGTCTTGTTTCTTCTGCTTCTGTAGAGATATACAAGGGTATCTCAAATGATTTTAAAATATTTTATAAAACGAACCTGGAGATGTTAGGCTTTGAAATCGATTTTAAACGTAATTTTTTTAGTTTTATAAAGGTATTCGGTAAAAGTAAACGATATTTCATATTTATCCTTCCATGAATGTTTACAACTAGTGCTTTATAAAGAGTTTAATCCCAAAAGAAGTCAACCATGTTGGAATTCGTTATTGGAGGAAAGAGAAAGAGAAGGCCTCATTAAACAAAATTATCCATATTTCTACAAAACGCGAATTGACGGAGAAAAATCAGTTGAATCAGAGATTATGTGAGATCTTTTGTTTTTGTTTTTCGTAAAATTATTGTTTTTATTTCGACGTAATGCTGACCTAATTTTTAGTGCAACAATTCTCCCAAAAATAAATTGGTAGTTTAGATCAAAACTACAGTGTTAGATTTTACGCCAATGGATGGCATGGTGGGTAAATAAAGCAATAGATGTTTTAACTTTTTGAGAATCATGTCGAAAGAAAGTCCAGAGCAAAAACAGTATAAAAATATCACTTAGATAAAATGGCTGAAAATCGGCTATAAAAATCTGAAAAATATGAGAAACCGTACAACTCCAAACCTCCTGGAAAACCTACCAAATGTTGTTTGTTGAGGCTCAAATCGGAGTCTAAGCTTAGGATACGACTTATTTCTCATGTGATGTAATTTAGTTTATTTATGTGAAAAGTTTGAAAAACCTATTAATTAAAATGGTTTTGGAAGAGGTGTTGGAATTTTATAAGCCTTCCAAATTGGATGAAGCAAGAAAAATATTAATAAAATGTATATCTCATCTGTGTAAGGTGTTTTTTGTTGTGTGAGCTAAGCATGCCTTGCAGTTTGTCTTATATTGGTTGATGTTTTATATTGGTTGATTTCTAGAGTTGTACTATACGATCTCTGTCGTTAAAACCTATAGTAAAGTATAGCCGCTGTTATAGTTCCCCAGTTAGTAACACTAAACTTTGGATTGGAGGTATCAAAGGGAAACTCTCCGTTTATGGAACTCAAAAAATATGACACGAGTTTTGCTGTAAATTTTTTTCTTATACCAGTGCATGTGTTCATTGCAATGGGATGAAACGTGTTTTTTCTAAAAACAAAAATACCAATTGTTAAATTCTAGCATAAGAACGTGAACAGCATATTTTCGTTTGATACTGTACAAACCTCTAGAATACCAAATCTCTATACTAGTTATTTTTTTTACTGTTGAATATTTAGTAAAGAACTTATTTATTCTGGTATATTTTTTTATTACAAAACTCAATTCAATAGACTTACAGTAAATTTACTGTATAATAAATGTCGTTGCATGAGCAAGACTTTAATTACATTTATTATTCAATAATCAAAAAAGGTCCAGACACATATTTTTTAAATCCCTCCGTCTAATTAAAGAAGTTAAACGATGTGGATGTAATTAGGTCTGGCAACCATAAATCTCTATTTCCTATTTTAATCTTAACGGAAGTTGAGCCGAGAACTTTTTATTAGTGCGTCATAAACATTAATGCTTATGTATTGAGAAAAGGTTTGTGACAAGGTTTAAATATCCTTACCTATCACAATAAATATGGCATAAAACGACGATTAACATCTCTCTCGGTCTATCTTGCCGTCTCCCTCTCTCTCTCTCTCTCTCTCTCTCTCTTTTTTATTTGTATTTAATGATCCGATCAATACATCCTGACTTTATATTCGAAATTTTCTGCTATGAAAGTAAAAGTTATGGGGACATTATAGAACATATTGCTAGAGATGTTCCGTTCACAGCATTATTCGTTTATGAACACATCATTGAGAGATCGAAAAGGGAAAACTATTCTCATGGAGAAAATTATTTGTTGCCGTAAGTTTATTTCATGAATTTCCAGTTTCAATAAATAGTGATATTTGATGTATAAGAACATAAAACGTCGTAAGGGACTTAATTACTTTAAAATTGTATAGCAACGGAAGTCTGGAAAAGATGAATTATCTTAAATAAAAGCCTAAAATACAAAGAACTATTAATGAATGCTACTGATATGGGAGAGTTAGGTCGTAAAGAATAATAATGGGTGAGTAGGGTTTTGGAGAGTAAGAGAACCTAACAAGTGAATCGAGGAACTTATTGGTAACGAAGCAGGTACACTGAGGGGGTAGGTCACGTGTCCCGACGAATGAAAGAAAGAGTATGACGGGATGATATGAAAGAGCAACTGTGATGATAGCATGGGATAAAGCCGAGGTTCCGTTAGACCATAGACGCTGAGGAAGTCGATACATCGACAGCATGAGTGTCAGGAGTTGCAGCGATTCGTATTCTGTACCCACTTATCGAAAACAATTTAAAGAGCCTAGAGTCCTCAAAGGACCGTAGTGACGATAAACTAAAAACAAAATATATCTTCAAAGATATCTTTATTTTCTAATATTACTACGAGAGAAAACAAAGTTTTCTGGGTATATATGAAGGAATAAAGATATGATTCCTGTTTTTTTAGGTGGTATTAATCGGGTGCTGGCCTCCCGAGGTACTGAGTCAGAATAAATATCACATTTTATGAAGGTTAAAATAGAAACACGGTATCATTAAGTAACACTCTGAGGGTAGGCCGGAAATAATGAGTTTTTATAATGATATGACTAATAGTTCGACAACGGTTTGTATGGGGCATATATATTCAAAAATAGTTTTACCTAAACTTTAGTATTTACTCAATATTAAAGTGTAAAATTGTTTGTTACACACTATTAGGCTGATTTAATTTAGTGTTAAGGACATCTTCATATTTGTGTGGCTAGTTTTCTGGCTTGCTGAGACACTAATAAACCACTTTATATATTTAGGAAAACATTATTTTTAATGAAATATATTGTAAATAACAATATTAGAAATTTATTTTGTCAGTCATAGTTGAAGATGGTCTATGATTTTATTCAATCAGTAATTTGTGGTTAACCTAGTAAGTGGGACTAACACCGTTTCTGTGTTTGTAATGATTTATGTTACCGCACCACTATTATTTTCGGTTTCATTTCCAGTGAGGGAAATGAACAGGCAGCAACAACAGCGCAATAAGGTGCACCGCTGCTATCAGCCGATGTCCACTTTGACGACCTCAAAATGCTAATATAATTTTAAACCGACTATAGCTCGTTTTGGATAAGATATTTTTTATTTGTACGGGTAATTTTTTTCGAGATCCTTCATAGCCTAATTAGACAACTTTTGAATAGTAATTTTAAATAATTCAATGGAATATACATTCGTATATTTTAATAACTAATTAAAATATCGAATTATTTTTGATGGATAAAAGTAATATCTTCTCTTAATTTCCTCAATTCTTAACAGGCGATAAAGATTGTAAAGATAATTAAAAACTATAAAACTATTGAATCGTACAAATACCTTCCCTGTAAAAATATAAAAATATATACAATCTCATATTTTAATCTAACTGGTTAATTATTTTTAAATGTTAGAAAAGGTTTGGTTTAATTAAACATTTAACTATATTTTATTTCAAATATAAGATATAACAACTGGCAATGGTAACTAAGTAAATAAACTCTTTTCAAACATAATACTGCTGCATACTACTGATACTAGAAGTATCGGCAAGGCAAAACAATGAGTATAAAGTCCAATTATGAACATTTTCATCAAAGTTTTCCATTATTTAAATTATTTAAATTCGTTGAAAATGTCCAAATCTATTTAAAGTCTCTTCAGATTTCATTAGTTCTCTTTCTGTGGTGCTGGCTTAAACATTTTCATTTAATAAAATTGCTTATAATGTTGGCTGTTATCCAAACAAATAAATAAGCGCAAAATATTTAGAGAAAATATAGGAACTCTAATAAATATCTTTGTATGAGTGTGACCTTAATTATACTTCCTATTCCAAAATAATAAGCAAGCCAACTTCATAAATTATAAGCCACGCCAAACTAATAAAAGAAGATAAATGCTAGACAAGCAATCAGGTCTGCCAAAATTAAATGTAGTACTTCCCTTTCTATTTTTAAAGAGAGTTGAAAGGGAACTTAATCTTCTGCATCTATAAACATCACTGTTTAATCAATTCCTTCTATTAGTTCATGCTACCAATATATATAACTTGTTTAGATTTCCAGCCGTTAGTAAAATACTTTTTATTCATCTACTCAGGTTCAATGTTTTTTTTTAATACCTGTAGAGGATGGCACTTCATGTCAATAAAATTTTTCTTTTCAAATACTACTTCCTTAATTTTATTTATTAATGAATTAGTTTTAGTTTTATATGTAATACAAACTTTTCACAAAAGAAGCGAAGTATGAAATATATTAATTTGTTCCAATTTTGTTTAAAATAAGTGGAAGCATATGATTTCATAGAACAGCTGATTTTATGTTATAGGTTATGTGGTAGAATAGCGGTTTTATCGCAGAGGTTATGCTACTTTTCTTACATTATTTGTAATTATTTATTAAAAATTAACTGAAATAATTTTTTGTTTCACCTAAGTAGGAAATGACTTTGACAAATACAAAATTTTTGTTTATATCACTTGTTCAGTGAAGTAATTGGAATAATTGAGCGATGATTCAAATGCATCATCAAAAAAACATAGCTGGAATCATAGCGATACCTGAAATGTAAGTATCTCTGTCACTTTATATATATATATATATATATATATATGTGTGTGTGTGTGTGTGTGTGTGTGGGTGGGTGGGTGTGTGTGTTTGTGTATATATATATATATATATATATATATATATATATATATATAAATATCGCAATATGTATTCTTGTGTATTAATAAAGAACTTAGTCAAAATACAAATACAAGAATTATAATTGGAATTAATTGTAAATTCAATTATAATTCTTGTATTTATATTTTGACTAAGTTCTTTATATATATATATATATATATATATATATATATATATATATATATATATATATATATATTAAAACAACATAGGTTATTCAAATACAAGAATATTTATTAATTTATATTCAAAGCTTTTCGTTGGTAAACAGTACTAACATCATCAGGAATGAAAATTACAATAATTATTGTAATTATATACAATAATTAATGATTATTGTAATTTTCATTCCTGATGATGTTGGTATTGTTTACCAACGAAAAGCCTTGAATATAAATTAATAAATATTCTTGTATTCGAATAAACTATGTTGTTTTAAATTATTAAACAAGAAAACGTATTATATATATATATATATATATATATATATATATATATATATATATATATATATGCTGATACGTATTCCTTCACGGATGGAAAAATGTGATGAATAGTTATTATCTGGAGTACATCCGTTCATTCTGCAGTCCATAAATTCGCAGTTCCGGCGTTTCGCTAGAATCTCATCCAGCATTCACGAGGTGAAACTAACATTAGTAGAAGAGCGAGTGTACTATTGTTGGGTTCACCTCGTCAATGCTGGATGAGATTCTAGCGAAAAGTCGGAACTGCGAATTTATGGCCTGCAGAATGAACGGATGTACTCCAGATAGTAACTATTCATCATATATTTATATATATACATATTTAGTAGTAAAAAATGTATGTACTATACTGTCCCTCAATTTCGTAATTTATAAAATTTTAGCACGTGCATGTTGTAATCATTACTTTAAACGCTAATTAATCAAGTTCAAACTACACCTTGTGCTTAGATCAATGTATATCACTGTACAATGACGCTCATGTCTGGGGAAAGGGACCCTCCACCCCATAGCTTACTCTTAGCTATAGAAAAAACAAAATAAATATCAAAGCATTTGGTGTAGACAATTTTATTCGAGAAAATGGTTTTAAAAGTTGGTCAATTGTAGGACTTGGCATATGACTAAGATATTTATGTAAAGTGTAATTTAGAAAAAAGTCTTTTTAAAGTCGATTCCTACTGTGGTCTGAAAACAAAAATGTTCACAATATTTTTTTTTTATTTAATAATTATATTAATATAAATAAGTATTTACATATGACGTAATAATAGTATTAGGTAGTAAAATAGAATCAAATACCCTAGATATATTCCGCTTTCCTTTACATATAGTGTTTGGTGTTGGAGTACTTTATTTGTTTGATACTATATATTCGCTTTTTTTCGTTTCTAATTTTTGAAGCTAATGGATGTCTATAATTCCTCATTCTCTCTACCTCTTTTAATGCTATATTATAGAAAGGAACCTCACTGTTTCCATCCATTTCCATAATTTCATATCGATCTTTAAGTAACAGTTTCGCAGTTATGGAAACGTTGGTTCAGTGCCACCGTGTTGGATTTCAAAAATGTACTTACTCAGTTGGAATACGACTAAGACTTCAATTTTTTTAAAATTTATTTGTTGATCATGTTTTTGTAAAAACTGTATTACCATCAATTGTCAACCACTGTAGATTTTTAAAAAATTATTGGTTTTGAATAGGGTAAATATAAACGTATTTTATAAATGATTGAAAATTTATATATACAAGGAGAGATTGAGCTAATGAAAGGAATTGAAGAAAAAAGTATATTTGCCTTGAATACTTACATATTATTGTTTTATTATTATGCATTATTATTAAATTCAAAATACGTTCTTCCTGGAATTTTCTGTATACCACTGGAATCCTACAAAATATCCGAAAAAGTATAGGTTGTTTATTATGTTTAACACAAAGTACCTTTTCCTAGTATTATGTGAGTAGTAGCTGGGTAAAGAAGGTTGAAATTTGAATTTTATAGCCGCTTAAGTTTTTTAGAATGCAATGACTTCACGTCCAGGCCCCCCCCCCCCCCGGCTACAAACTTCTATATAGGTATCCGTTTCACTCTGTATAGTATAAACTTAAATAAGTACAGAATAATACAAATTAATTTAAAATATGTTATCTGTGTTCTAGTGATTATATAAATTTTAAATTTGTTGTCCAAAGTTTCGAGTTATTTATAAAACTATTTAAACACTCGATGATGATAATAATGATGTCGCGGCCGTGACGGATCTTTCTCAGTCAATGACGTAATGCCTAGCTCTAGATAACCTTGCTATTTGATCACCGTAAAGGTTCCCCTCCTGATAATAAAGCCCCCCTTCTAAATAAGTCGAGAATAATAGTCTGTAAAAAATACAAACCTCTATTTTCAAGCTATTCGTTGCCATAGAAACGGGTAACCTGTACGGAATCTGTGTGTCTGCTTGATGTAATATATTAGACAGTAGCTCCCGGTGACGGTTTTTGTATTTTTAATGTCTCTTTATCTATGAAATTTGTACATGTGTTATAAAAATGATACGATTAAAAAACTTTTGTATCTAAAACAAGTAAATGCTTTCAAAATTTTCATACAAAAAAAATTGAACCACAAAACTGATCAAAATAAATAAATCACTGGAAAAAATTTAAAATTTTTTAATCCCGGCATATACGTATGAATTTAAATTTAACTATAGACCTCGTCTAATAAAAGGAAAATTTATTTTTAATCACTAATTCCATTATACCGGCAAATTTACAACAACCTCTATTATAATACGATAACTTTATGTGCGTCACCCTTATAAGTGGTTATCTTGCTGAAGACTAATTTACATCAATTAAATGTTTTTTTTTCTGCAAATAGTAAAAATTGAAATTTTTTAAAGTAAATAACACTGTTAAATTTCAATGCTGTAGTCACAAATGGAAATTTCCGAAATGCTGGGAAGGAATGAACTTTGTAGGTATTTCAACGAACATTCCATTACCAATACATTACACTACTGGACCACAACTAATTGGCCGATTGCCTGCAACTCCATTACAACAGTTGCTATTTACAGTATGAAATAGGTTTACATCAGGCAGAGTTTCGCTAGAAAAAACCTTTTAAAGAGATTATTTATTCAAATAACTTCAATGTAAATTTTCTTTGCTTATATAAAATCAGTTACGGTTATACAAGAAAATTCGGGTTAGGATACACTTAACGAATCTCAAGGTCAAAGATTTCTTTATAATTATAATAATTATAATTATTTACAACATTTATATCACACAAGGTTTACAAATCCAAATATCATCTATGTGCATCTATAATATAACACAACGTAAGCATTCCATTTATTAAAAAAAAAAATTAAATGTGTAGCTAGCCTCAAAATAAACCTAACAATAGTTATATCAACTTTGTAGGATTATGCTCATGAAAATGCTACAAAAACACAAAACGTAAACCTGTTTAAATAATAAACACAAGATGCACATAAATTACCATTAAATTTAAACAAAAATCAAAATTAATTGGACTTTCAAAACTTAAATCCATAGCAAACTGTGGACAATGTAAACACACAGATACCGATTACACCAAATTGATTACTTCTACAGATTCCTTATATTGGAGTTATAAGTGGATCCGTGACTGAAATAGAATTTAAAGTGATCCATGTAACTGAATATACTCCATTTGAGAAAATGGCAGCCTCCTTTAATCTATATCTTTAACAAAACTTTAACAATTTACTCTGTTATTATTTTTTTATTATACAAATTTAGAAAATGAACTAAACATTAAAATTTATTTTTGCAATTTTAACATCCTATTTTTTTTTAACGTGTAACAATATATCAGTCTAGTTTTGCTCTTGTTTTGTTTTTCCCACTTCTCAGTAAATTATTAATTTGGGTCAAAATCGGTGCCACTGACCGATAAAGAATACTTATACGTCAGTATTCTTCAATCGTTCGGAAACAGAAGACATACGTGACTTTACAATGTACACCAGGGGTTGGTATTGGTATCAGTAAAATCATTCAGAAATGTAATAAAAAAGTTAACGTCACCGTAATGATAGTGAACGGACAGGACGAAGAAGAAGGAAAACATAATGCTTCTCTGGTACTGGGAATAAACGATACTTTTGCTAATACTTGCGTGTCCAATGTCTAATTGGATCTTAACTGGGCTGAAGTGAAATGTCATCGCAACATACGGCTCTCTTCTATATAGAAACGATGAAAAATAGTAGTTGATTGTATTATTGCGATATAAGGAGAGTATAACCAAATTGCCGGAAAGGAAAGTTTATTTAGTTACGAAAACATGGTACAACCTTTGGAAGCTGGAAAAGCGGGTTGATAATAAAATATGGGTTTTTATTGGGAATTATTGTAAAGATATTATTATATTTTTCAATTTATTCTATTATTCACACTGTCTTTATGTGTGTGTTTCTGTGTGTATATATATATCCTATATATTTTTCAATTTTTCGATCAATAATAAAATAAATTTTACCCATCCACTCATGTTAAATTACATTTTTTTCAACTTGTACTGGATGAGACTTGATGTTATTATAGTTTTGTTCGATATATTTTTAGTAACAAATGTAATAATGGAAATTTTTAGTTTTATATGACAGACAAACATTCACAAAAGAGACAAGGTATGCAACGTAGTTATTTCGTCCCATTTGGTCTAAAACAAGTGATAACATAAAACAGCTGATTTCATGACGTTTTATGGTTGCCGTGGAAGCTTTTTAATATGATTTGGAAATAACAGCTGATTTTATGTCATAGGTAATGTCGTAGATCAGCTGTTTTAACCCATAGGCTATACTTAATAATATACTAAATAATACTTCATATTATTTTTTAGTTAATTAATGAATAGCAAAAAAAAATAATTTTGTTGTTTTGATGTAAGTAGGAGTTGAGTTTTTAGAAAATAGTTGTATAGACTATTAATTGTTCAATTATCAAATAGAATATTTAAAACATCATTATAATCTTTAAGTTTAAGTACCACGGAATGAAACGTTACAAAGTAATTGCAACGATGTCCCTCAACGTTTCAGCACAAGTTTAACTACTAAGTTAGTTGGCAGCAATTAAAACTTTGTTTCAAAGTTCTAAAAGCCTGGCACGCCCAAAATATTACAGTGATATAATCTCAAATAACTTTATATACGAAAAGGTTTCAAGTCTCCCGTAAATATCTATGTTTGTTATATTTAATGGGAAAGTGATAAATGGCATCATTTTTTTAAGAATGAATTGAATTCTTTGTAACTATAATTTAGAGTCTGACTTGGACAACGGAATGCCCAATGTCGTATCTGAATATAAACTAGTATTTTTATTACTATTGATTTTTTTACTGCCAATGCTTTCTCCGTATTTTATAACATTTTTCAAAACGTTATATTAGATAGAGTATTTGTACACGTATGTGTGAATCTTTTTCCTTGTCTATTTTTCAGTTTAACAGCTCCTCTTTTGAAATTATTTAGTTTTGGGAGAAATTTTAATATTGTGTAAGGCCTATATTTATTTTGTTTTTGTAAATTTTCGAATTTTATTAATCGTCAAACTTTTGATTATAGATGAATAACTCTTTTTTAGTGTTAGTTAAAAACTTTCGTTTAATACCTACTCAGGCGCTAAACTCAAATAATTTTATTTTTAGACAATAAAGTAAAATGCAAACTGTAAAAACTATTTTTTCAACTTTCAGTTCGGTTTATTATAAATTACATAGCATGAAGTAGTTGATTAAAAGCACTCAAAGTACTCACCTCTGTTCTACCGACTTTATTTCTCCAAGTATTTAAATTATCAAACCACTCCGAAAAATCTTAATAGAATGTTGTTCTACTGTTTTGTTCTTTTTCCTGTTTTAAGGCGAGTTTTTTTATATACTTATGTGCATTTCACTGAACTTTACTTGCGTATCTAAAAGAAGCTTTTTCATTGTTTTGGTCCATACCTTAAATATTTTCAATACACGGTGGAAATACGGCTTTTGTTAAATCGTCTACCTCAGTGCAGCTAAGCAGGAAGTGTAGCAAAATTATCAGCAATTTTTCACCCTCCCAGGTGCAGCCGACGTACGTTAAAAGTTGTATGGCAAAAGAAATTTGAAACAAAGAAATGAGTTTCCTTTAGGCAATAGAACAAAATATATGTGTGAAATATTTCACACCCAAAAAACATTTCTGTACATGATGCAATAATTTGTTTCAATTGATATTTAAATGCATTGTTTTCATAAATTTATTTTATGTATTAAAAAAAACATGTTTTCTGTTCTGAGAAAACAATTACTTGCTATAATGTTTTGTAATGTTTCAACTCCATACCGGAATCATAGGTGGCAATCTAAGGCATTGTCGTAGGTAACAGGCCCTATGCTTCCCGGCCCAATACTTCTTATTTTTTGTACGAAGAACTTCGTTTGGAGCTGTTTTATAGAGATGGGGTTCTTCGTAGGTTCAAAGGAGTTTCCCTATCTTTGCTCAAAACTCGTATCCGATATTATTCATTTACGTGTTTTAACAAGTCCCTGGGCGAACTGAAAAAGTCAGTGACCAATAACATACATTTTGGTAAATATCGTCATTATTTACCTCCTGTCATCACTTCTAGAAATCTAGTGAAGGAGGCCCAGTTATTGTAAAAAAAAGAGTTTGTTTAATAAATCCTCTTTACTGTAATAATCCCAAATAAGACATTCAGAAATTTTACAATTATTGTTTTTTACAACAAACTAACCAAAACTGTTATCAAATTTAACCACAACTTCACTTTCATCTGTAATGTTTATCGATCCAAAATATACACAAAACTATAAACATTGCTTCTATCCATATTGTGTATCAACTCATAATGTATCCTAAAGGCTAACCTTTACTGTGATCTGTAATGCTTATTAGACCATAATGCAAGCTCGCATCAATTTCACTTTCATCTATATTGGTTATCGATTCCTAATTCACACTAAATTATATAGTCTTTACTTCTACCCATATTGTTAATCGACTCCTAATGTACCCTATACTCTGAACTTCACTTTGATATGCCATGCAGTTCATGCCATACTCCGAAGATACTAAACGGTAAACTTTACTTCGACATGTATCCGACAAGTGCCCGTTTTTTCTTGATGGTGTAATGAATGACGACCACTTTTCAACCTGTCTTGACCAGCTGTCCAAAATCGGTCGCTACTGGGAGACTCGACGCTGGATGGTTCAACGGCTAAGTGCGAGCATTGGCTAAAGTAAAGTACAGTACTTCAACATGTAATGTTTAGTGACCCATATTGCACACGAAACTCTATTCTTTACTTTGATCTGTCATGCAGAATGATACGTAAAGCAAACTAAAGTGAAAACTTTACTTCGAAATGTAAAGTTTAGTGATCCATATTGCACACGAAACTCTATTCTTTACTTTGATCTGTCATGCAGAATGATACGTAAAGCAAACTAAAGTGAAAACTTTACTTCGTTATGTAAAGTTTAGTGACCCATATTGCACACGAAACTCTATTCTTTACTTTAATCTGTCATGCAGAATGATACGTAAAGCAAACTAAAGTGAAAATTTTACTTCGGTATGTAATGTTTAGTGAAACATATTGCAATAAAACTGTAAACTTTACGTTGATCTGTCATGCAGAAAGATACGTAAAGCAAACTAAAGTGAAAACTTTACTTCGATATGTAAAGTTTAGTGATCCATATTGCACACGAAACTCTATTCTTTACTTTGATCTGTCATGCAGAATGATACGTAAAGCAAACTAAAGTGAAAACTTTACTTCGTTATGTAAAGTTTAGTGACCCATATTGCACACGAAACTCTATTCTTTACTTTAATCTGTCATGCAGAATGATACGTAAAGCAAACTAAAGTGAAAATTTTACTTCGGTATGTAATGTTTAGTGAAACATATTGCAATAAAACTGTAAACTTTACGTTGACCTCCCATGCAGATTGATACGTAAAGCAAACTAAACTGTAAACTTTAATTCGGTATGTAATCTTCAGTGACCCATATTGCACACGAAATTGTAAACTTTATTTTGATCTGTCATGTAGATAGATATGTAAAGCAAACTAAACTGTAAACTTTACTTTGATATGATATCTTAAATGAATCAAGTTTCAGACGTAACTTTAAACGCTACTTTGTTCTGTCATGCAGATAGATACGTAAAACAAACTAAACTGTATTCTTTACTTCGATATATGGTATTTATTGACCCAAATTGCACACGAAACTGTATTCTATACTTTGATCTATCTTGCAGATTGATGTGTAAGGAATCTAACCTCAATACTTCAGTATGTAATTATTAGTGACCCATATTACACAAAAAACTCTAAACTTTATTTTGATTTGTCATGCAAAATTGATATGTAAAGCCAACTAAACTGAAAACTTTACTTCGGTATGTAATCTACAGTGACCTATATTGCAGACGAAACTGTGAACTTTACTTTATTTTGTCATGCAGATAGACACGTAAGGCAAACTAAACTGAAAACGTTACTTCGATATGTAATGCTTAGTGACCTATTGCAGCGGAGCGCGCACCGCGCCGCCAGAGGGCCGTCCCGCCCCGCACAAGCCACCAGCGCGGCCGCCTCCACCCTTAACCCCACCGCAAATATTACATTTTTATTTTACCCTTAATTTTGAAATTAGAGCTAGTTTCTTATTTTAACTAGCTCTTTAAAATATTAACATTTCATTTCTGTTTAGTATTACTTTATCTCTTCTTTTATATTGTAAAATATAAACATTTCAATGTCAGTGGTAACTCTTTACTCAATTAAACCTTTCTTTTATCCCTTCTATACAAAATTTGAGTAAACTTCTTACTGAATTTATATTAACACCAAAAGTTATAAGAAAAACAATTTTTAGTTATATTAAGTGTAATTTAATTATGTTCATTTAACCCTTTAATATTCAAAATCAAACTTGTTTCATAAACAAAAACTGTCTTTATCTTTGACAATACCTTTTTCAAACCCTTTGATATCAACAATCCTTTTATGTGATTTTGCAAATCTTGAACATTTGATTTTAAACTCTTGTAAATAAAATTAGACAATGGAACTTTTAAAACTTGACTTCATCAACAAATAACTTTAATTTTTTTAATTTAAAAACTGATCCTTTGAATAACATACGTTATATCAATAAACATTTTTATCCCATAAAAAAAAAATTTAAACTTTTTGAAAAACATAAGTTATATCACTAAACCATCTTATCCCATTTAAAACACCATTAAACTTTTTGAAAAACAAAAGTTATACCACTATACAATCTTATCCCATTTAAAACCATTAATATTTTTAAAAAAACCAAGTTATACCAGCAAACAATTGTTTATACTTCTATAACTAATTAAAAAAACATATTACATCTTAACTTGAAATTCGTAGCCTAAAAATTGATTTACTAGACCCACAATATCTTTGCGGAATATTTACTTTTTATTTTTATTGTTTACTTTAAATCAAAGAAATTGTTTCACATTTTAGTTTTGTCCCCTTTTTTCTATTTCTCAACCGTTTTATTTTTTTATTCCAAATAATTTTGTAAACCCCTAAACCCCTTTATATTTTAATTAAATCTGATTTATAAATGTTGAATAATTTTTCTTTAATTAATTTATTCCCATTAATTAATTTTAACCCTTTCTCATTGATTAATTTTAATTGCCTAATATAATTAATTTTAAATGATTCTCATTAAGTAATTTTATTTGCTTATTATTAATTAATTTTAATTAATTCTCATTCATTAATTTTAACCCTTTCTCATTTAATAATTTTACTTGATTATCATTTAAAAATTTTAAATATTTAACGTTGGTCTAAAATACTAAAAAAAGAAACCTTTTCTGTTGAATCATCTGTCTTATTTGACTTCTTTTGCAAAAAACTTTTAAAAAATTTCTTAACACCTGTTTACATTTTATTCATTTATCGCTAATTTTTTATATTTGAAAAGCCTTTAATTTCTAACATTTACTTAATTAATTAGTTTCCAAAACATATTATAACTTTCTCTATTTAAAAAAAAATCCAATCTACTAACATCTTAATTCTATTTCATATTTATAAACTTGTTTAGAAGACTCCTCCATTTTGTGGTGGGAACTCTCCCCACTAACCACTACCCCCTCTAGTTCATGAATTAAACAAAGCGATTGTTTGATATCTTTACATCTTAAATGAAAACGAGAGAAATTAACCTGACCTTAATCACAGTGTCACTCCTAAATCATGGCAGATTTTTCTTTCTTCTCCCTCGAGATCGTTTGTTTCTGGGGTGGCCATCTTGTTATGCGAGTGTCACCGACCTTGACTCTTGGCATCCCTGCTGCGATGCCGTGATAGAATTGTAATATCCTGATTTTGAAACTTATAAAATTTTGCTCTCCCTCTTTCAGTTCTTAAGTTCTTAATGTCCAATTATTTATTTAATTATTAATTTTTCACTGTTCATATATAAAAGGTTGATTTAAAAATTGACATTTAATTAAATTTGAACTTCTTCACTGTTCACTGTTTTATATTAATTTTGAAGCACTGTTCTTTATAAATTACCTTACTGACTCTAATAACCTCTAACACACATAAACTTCTTAAGATCGCCGCCACATAGATGTTAAACTTTGGAGACCACTTTTGGAGAAGTTACCTCCTCCAAAACGGTTCCAAACCACACGAGACTACATTTTAGCGACGACCAGTCTCGCGCTTATCACGTCATTTTCCTCGTCGCCATTTACAGATCACAAACTGAAACAAAGGCTTGTGACCTGGAGCGACCGAACCGACGTCCTCCCTCTTTGAAGTCTCGAAATACGCTGTTTCTTTTAACCAACGCTGGGCTTTCTCGTTCCCACGAGACGTTGATATACCATGTTTTGTCAACCAATGGGGTGGCCTCTAAGATCTACGTCACGACATCATGCGACATTTTCCTCCGCTGGGCTTCCGGTTTCGCACACAAAATGCCTCCGCTGGAGGCTCACTCCAAAATGATCAAAATATGTTTCTTTAATTTGTGTTTAACTCTTCTATTTGGCGTTTCGCGAATTTGGGTACAGGGCATCTCCTTTCCCTCTTGACAAGCCGCGTCTTCTCGAATGTCGATTGTGATTGTAGGAGTATTTTGAAGTTTTCTCTCCTCTCCATGTAATTTACTTGTATTTTAAAATATACAAAACCCCTTATCCCTTCTAATGGCTTTGATTTCACATTTTTACATTATGAAATTTTAATATTATTGCGACGCATTATATTATATTATATTATCAGTATTCTACCCGTCGCACTATATTGCTGACGAATCTCTAAACTATTCTTAGATCTGTCATGCAGATTGATATGTAAAGCCAACTAAACTGTAAACTTTAGGTCGGTATGAAATCTAGAGTGACCCATATTGCACACGAAACTGTAAACTTTAGTTTGATCTGTCATACAGATAGATACGTAAAGCAAACTAAACTGAAAACTTTACTTCGATTTGTAATATTTAGTGAACGATATTGCCACAAAACTGTAAACTTTACTTAGATCTGTCATGCAGATAGACTCGTAAAGCAAACTAAACTGAAAACTTTACATCGGTATGTAATCTTCAGTGACTTATATTGCAGACGAAACTGTAAACTTTATTTTGATCTGTCATGTAGATTGATACGTTAAGCAAACTAAACTGTAAACTTTACTTTGTTATGTAAAGTTTAGTGACCCATATTGGCACCAAACTGTAAGCTTTACTATGGTCTGTAATGCAGATTGATGCGGAAAGAATAAAAACTCAAATCTTTACTTCAATATGTAATTATTAGTGACCCATATTGCACACGAAACTGTAAACTTTATTTTGATCTGTCATGCACATTGATATGTAAATCAAACTAAACTGTAAACTTCACTTCGGTATGAAATCTTAAGGGACCAATATTGCACCCGTAACTTTAAACTTTACTTTAATTTGTCATACCGATTTCTACGTAACGCAAACTAAATTGAACACTTTTCTTCGATATGTAATGTTTATTGACCCATATTGCGGACGAAACTGAAAACTTTACTTTGATCTGTCATACAGATTGATACGTAAAGCTAACTAAACTGTACACCTTACATCGAAATCTTTAGTGACTCATATTGCACTTGAACCTGTGAACTCGACTTTTATCTGTAATGTTCATCGACTCATAATTCCTACTCCTACGTACCTTTCTATCCTTACCTGTAACCACCTTCTCTGCTTACTTACGGCCAACTTATACACCACCACCCACTCTTCCTTGTTACGTCACACCTTGAACTTAAGAATGTAATGATCTATTTCTCGAGTTCGAAATCCTGAAAAGGACCAACTGCTGAATTTATAATGAAAATCAATTAGTGACCCATAGCCCTATATGCTTTTATCAATGACAAGGATTCATTAATTAAGAGATATTTGAGAGAGTTGTGAATCATACTTTATGTAAAAAAAAATACGGCAAATTGGAAAATATTATTTTTTTATTTTGCATCCATTTTAAAACCAATTTTTGATATAATTGCATGCACAAGTATTTTTAAATTTACATTTAATAATTATTAGTTTGAATTTACACTTGCATTTCGGACTAGTTTCTACAAATAAATTTCGCTTAATATTGATTTTAGTTTTATAATTGATTTCCCTAATAATTTCCTAATTTACTCTAACATTCGTTGTTTATTTTTATAAATCCCTAGCTTTTTGGTATACGTTTTATATCTGATGAAGGTATCGTCAAATAACACCCATGTACCTATTTTGATTTGCTTTCCTGAATTCATTATTACATAGTTTTATCAAAATTACTTATTTTAGAGGTTTATTTACTTGTTACGTAATTACAATTACCAAATTTATTATTATTAGAAAAAATACAATTATGCAAATAGAGTTAAATTAAATGAAATTCTAGTCATTATGCCTTATTTCAAAATAAATTTATACTATTTAAGTTCCAAGCAAAATTTTCAATAACTATATCGCCTGTATTAAAGTATAACTATCAAATTTATGTGATATTAGTCAAAATATATAATTATTGATATTCTCTTGTGTTTACAATTCAACAGCCAAAGTTATGTTTTAGGTTATTCACTTCATTCTAATTATAATAAAAAGATTTATCCGTAACACAATTATTATACAATATAACATGAAACTAACAAAATATTTATTATTAAATTTTTTTAATGTTATTCTTGGATTTATTGTCTGAAATAATAATTTATTTTTCGTTACAGGCAAGCGATTGTATGGAAAGCCAATTTTAAAAGCATTAAAATTACTCTGTTAGCTTAAAAGGAATTCATATTTTGTATGGTATTAATAGTTAATACACGTTGATTTTTACGTAATAATATCTCGAAATAATGTTATAATTTAAAAGAGTTCAAAGCTTATATAACTGGCCAAAATGTTCCTTCTTGATTTAATTTTTTCCTTAAGGGTAATCCATCCCTTAAAAGTCTGCATTCAATTTGTACTGGATGTGATAATTGTTGTCTTCTTTTTCTTTGAATAAATTTTCCTTCTGAATAAGTCACCCATTGGAAGTTCGCTAATATTGAATTTAGAATCATTTTTCAAAAATCACTTATTTTTTAGCATCTTATACAAGTTTGCACAAATTGGCGTATTAGGTTTTAAAAGTTAATAACTCTCTACATCATCGATATTGTACCATTCTGATATTTAGGCATAAAGCCCAAGCAACTTTTCCACACTTCAGGGACTCACATGGTGCAAACTAGAGATCTCTTACTCCAAACTAGAAATATTATTAGATCGAAAAGGAAAAGTGTATAATTCTTTCAAAGGCTTGGTTCCAACTAGGTCTCACGACTCTAAAAGTATCTTAGCGACGGTACAATCTCTTATTGCCCATGCTCCTTCGGTATATCCAATCACAGTAGCGTCGTCATACCAACAGGTTTGCTTATTTATAGTCTCCAACCCCGGTCTTAAAAATAATGCTATTCTTGTATCTGGACAAAAGATAAATTACAAAATGGATGTACAGTTGTACCTCGATATCCGCAGATAATGCGGTCCTAAATTAACGCGGTAACGAGAAACCGCGGATAATAAGGACGAGGCGTTTTATCCACGTTAACGATCAAATACTATACTTACAGAGATTTACAGTATACAATAGTGCATGGACATTATTAGGCCTACGTGAATTGCGTAAGTACAATATATACTGTAGGTTAAAATCTTTAAAATATTACAGTACGTAGGTTATAGTAGGTATGTATAGTAGGTCCATTCTGATTAGTTTCCATTGTTTTCGGTTATCATCACGTAACGTACAGTACTTTGTTCCCTTTGTGATTACTAACAACAAACGTTTGTTATCAAATGCGATGTCCATTATGTGACTTTAAAAACTTATTTAATAGAGCTATAGAGAGAGTGTGTATGAATGGTACACTTCACAATATACTCGTTAACAAAATTACTACATACGAAAAGCAGTTGCAAGTTGAAGTTAAGAACAAGAAATATTTAGTCAGAAACAACTTTATCTGAAAGTGGAAAAGGTAGTGTTCGAAAAATAACGCTCTGTCACGTCTATTATTGCTGAAGATGTTGATGGTACAGAGAAATCGAAAATTGGCTCTCTTTCTCTTCATGAAAAAATATTGTGATGGAGGATTGTTCTTTCGCTGAAGACTTGCCGAAATAGCTGCATGTCATCCGTGATCAATGTGGTAGCTTTAACTCCAAGTTCCATAAGTAAGTCGTAATCCATTATTTTTTCTTTCAAACTTTGTACTATTCAGAACACTTCTCCAGTGTCCATGTCGGAGATAGCTGTTTACGATTTACCAAAGGTAGATAATCTACTATTCTTCGATTATCAGCGTGTCAGTATGCCGCGGGTAATTGAAACCGCGGATATCGGTACCGTGGATACGGAGGCACAACTGTACTTCATTTTAAAATTTTGTTCTACAGTTTTTCTCGTTTCTATATACCATTACTGACAATCCTATCTTCTATTTTCTCGTAGTTCACTGAAACTTAGTTTAGTGAAACTTTGGAAACTGTGTACGTGGATGAGTACATTTTATATGACCTTAGTTGTTTTGAAACCAATTTAAATTTTGCCTATTCTAATTTTGTTGCATTGTCGGTTCCTAATCTGGCTTAATACGTATTGTTTATTTTTAGTATGGTAATTTTACCTAGTTCCCTATTTTTGCGACGGTTAAATTGACCTTTGCATCAGTAAACTGTAAATGTTACTTCGATATGTAAAGTTTATCGACCCATAAAGCACACGAAGCTGTAAATTAACTTTGATCTGAAATGCAGATTGACCCGTAATGAACAGGTTAATTCTAGTTCTGTAATGTTTTCCCATAATCTACTTACATCTTGGTAAAAAGAACTAGGACCATTAACTACAGCACACCTACCTTTGAAAAACAAATTTATTTAATTTATTTCAATAACCTTCTAAATAAGAGAAATAAAGTCCAATCAATAGTAAAAAACGTTTATAGTTACTTTCCTCCATCGCCAAGTGAGAAGTTGGAAACGAACAATTTAAAACTATTTACAGGCTAAATTAAATGTTATTTAGGTGGCGGAGGCTCTGGTCAGTTATATTATAATAACACTTCAGGACATTCTACGTTGATATGATAACCACATCTAATATTACATTCTATTGCATAAAAATATGCTAGAAAATACTTATAACGAAGCGTGAACATGCGAGTAATTACCCTCAAATAGTAACCTACTTTTTTCAGAAAATACTATATTTTAAATAAAATATTGAATAGAAACAAAGTAAAATATTATGGTTTACTTAGAGTTGTAACCGATGGATTTTAAATATGTTTTTGTGACCAATAATAATAAAGTTTTATTTAATTTATAATATTTATGTTTTAACATTTTCCATAATTTATGGTTCTTATTCTACAGTAAGATTGTAGAAATAAGATATTAGATTACACGATTTTATATATATATATATATATATATATATATATATATATATATATATATATATATTCTCATAATAAGAGTTGACTCATGTTTCAGGCAATACTTATTAATACAGTGATAGTAGAGACTATGATTACCTCTCTCAATGTTTTTCACTTGGAGTATACCTAAATTTATTTGTTTTTAAATATGCCTATAAAAAGCAAACATTTCAAAGCGGAAGTGGTTTGAGCTTCAACCTTTCCACGACCTTCGTTTTATACTTTCAAGTCACGTTCAGTAAAGTTGTTCTAACCAACTCATTGCATCAACACCCCTGGCGGAAGTTTTGACAACTTGTGTGACATGAATAATACATTTTTTTTAGTGGAAAAGATTGATCGTGTACATTAAAGTTAAAGTGTATTAGTGATTCAGTTTTAAATTATTCGTACATAATGTTTAAGGAAAATTATTTTTAGGTGACATTTTAGATTGCTAAAGGGTTTTTAATTGAACATTGTACTACGCTTCTAATGAAAACCTAATACATTTTTCACTTTTAGGGAACTAAAGTGGCTATTTAGTCCTGTCAAAGACACTGGTTGTTTACTGGTAAATTAACCTCATTTATATTTGTACTTATGTTGTTAGTACTAAGGCTAGCCACGGACACCTGAGACTTGCACTTTATACCGGAGAAGGTAGCGGCTGCAGCTCAAACCTTACTAAAGAAAATGTCCGTCAGTCAGTCAGGGAGAAATTTATCGTAAACACAACAACAGATGTTTGATTCCATCTCCAATAGTGAGCACTGGATAAATGTTTTGCTTTTGTCACGAGTCCAACCCTTCTCATCAACAAACCTGAACAAACTCCACTATCTGTTTTTATTAATACTTATTTTCTAATTTCCGTGTGGTCACCTAGCACGCAACATAAACTGTGTTGTTTTTACTCTAAAATCCTTTATTTCTTCAAGTTACTAATTTGTAATGGATGTTTACCTTGAATGTTTTTGCTTAAAACAGAAAAGAACGTCTTGATTCCACAAAAAAACCCAGAAGCAAGTTCCAGTATTCATAGAGATTATAGTCACTCGTTCAAAAGTTATAATGAGAAAGCTAAAAAAAAAATCCTAAGGTGACATCATACCCTATCTAATATCTCACGATTTATATTATTGCTTAAATATAAATAATTTATAATTATATTTAGTTAATCAGAGCTTAGCTAGTGAGAACAAATCACAACTGTAAAAATTAAAACAGTTTACTCTAAATCCCATTATACACTTGTTTATTAATACAAACACACTAGTTTATTAAAACAAACATACTAGTTTAGACGACGATGTAATCTTTATAAGTGGTTGGGTACAACAGGGCTTGACCAAATTTTTTATTTTTAATTATGGTTTTGTTATAATAATTATATTTTTACTCTCCTGATTTATTCAACTTTCCAACCTTAGTAGAAGTGTTAGAGGGTCAATTACCTTAAAAATGGGTTTCAGGCGATCACATTACATTAGTACTTGATGTAAAATTTGGGGAAAACGAATGCTATGTGATCAAAATTTCTGTTAAAATTAGCTATAAAAAGTACTAAATTGTCACACCTTATTTATTATGACACGAAATATGCTATCGATTAAATATAGTATTTAATTGCGTTTAAGCTTTCACTGTGATATCGTTCACCGAGAATATAGGCATGAACCCCTTCACGTTGTATTAGTACTTGAGACACAAATATATTAAAATTCTTATGACTGTTGAAAAAGGTATGAAAATAAAAACTTAAAATGACTTCTTACCGTAATAATCTTGATATAGTTTATATTATTTATTGAATACAAGTTATTTTTAATTATATATGAGCTGTAGCGCATACACGATTTAACATAATTTTGCTAACTGATGTTTTTAAAGCGATCACAGTAAATAAAAAATTGAAACCTGTAACATTTCTTTGGTACTTCAGACATTATATAGAAAAATGACTGTGATTTTTCTTCAATAGATAAAGTCTATGAAAACAAGAGATATAAACTTATATAAATAGTTAGTTGGCTATGTTTGCAAACAATCGCATGACTACGTTACCCATGATTATTGTAAGGAATCAAGGAAACGTGTACTATAGCATAACCAAAGCGCAGGTAATTTATAAAATTATATTTCATTTTTAAATTTCTACATTTGATGCAGATATTACTTAAGAAAAGGATACTGATGTTTCATTTAAATAAAATATTTGTCCAAAGAAATAATTGGTGTCATTTAGTGCGAAAAGCGCTTTAGTTTTTAATTTGGTTTGGAAACTCAAGCTTTTCTATTGCTTTAAAAATATCGTCAGTATTAATTTAAAATATTTTAATAAAAATAGAAGTTCATTATTAAAGTTTTATTTTGTGATTTTTAAAGTTTAAATATGATTCTATACAGTTTTAAAGTGAGCAGCCAGTATAATTCTCTAGAAAAGTATGATTTTTAGTTTTGATCAGGGCAAAGGGTATGTTAGTGCTTTGTAACTTTTATTGTTTAAGAACAACATTTCAACCACAATTCTCACCGTATCACTCAAATCGTGATGCAATTGTAATATTAGTTCTATTTAATTTAATTGTATTTTGCCTAAAGAGAAAGAGTAACAGGCAAATATAGCCACTTTCTAGATTGTCGTATAATTTTGTATCGAAATACTCGTGCCTCCTATGTATTTTCATAACGCCCGTAGGGCGTACATCATATTTCTTGAGAATCACTAAACTAGGGACATAAACTCCTAGGTAGAGGGTTTATGTTACAACACAGGTTTGTAAAATATTATGTCTAAATAATGTACATATATGCTATGTCATGTACATATGTGTATATATGCCTGATAGATATACCTGATAGACGCCTGATATATATGTATATGTAGGCCTATATGTATATATGTACTTATTTTCCTGCGAACGTTAGTAGGCAAATCTCTATTTTTTTTTTTTAACTTTTACTCATACTACTTCAATAGTTCTATACCATACTAGTGGCTTTACACCCAGGGGTATTCTAATTACACCTTTTACGGATTACTTCAACTTTGTGTGTGTTAGAAGCTTTGCCTTTGATACCGCTAAGTTCACTTTCAGAAGCACTTTCATTAATGAAGGTTTACGAATAGTAAGTTCTGAAAGCGGGAAAGTTTACGCTGTGTACTTTTCAGAACCAATAACGGAAAATCAGGAAACGGCTAAAACCACGTGACCACTTGGAGATCGTATCGTTTATAGACTCCGGAAACATGTACTAGGTAATGAAAAGAACATGAATGATCTACAACATGACGTCAAAATTACATTAGATTGCATACAGTTATAGCCATTTTTATCAAATAAATATTATTTCAGATGGATTATATCTAAAAAAAAAAAAATGTAATAATAATACATTCAGATTTTCATTCCACATTGGAATGTCTAAACCTTAAAAAAATTATTAGATTGCTTTAGAATAATTCTTTTAAGGTTGCATAGCTTGACGGACAAATGTATGATAGCAGATGATTATCAATAAGAAGTTTTTTGAAAGTTTCTTTAGAATATAAGGCTATGACAAACTTGTAATACGTTGAATAGGCGAACAGTCGTAGGAAGATCTTCCAAAAGATACAACGCTTACGTTGTTTAATCAGACATTGAGGACACGAAGATATTCAATACTTTCTGAATGTGAAGAAGATAAAGACCAAACAACAAAATTGGTAAATAGAAAAAAATATAACAAGAAACTAAATATTTAAAGTTAGGGAAGCACAAATGAAAAGGATATTTTTGTAACACTATGTAAGTTAAACAAGATTACCTATAATGATGAAATGAGAGAATGTAATTTAATTTATAAATTTAAAAAAAACTAATTAAATATTATGAAAATTCAAAGTAAATCTTATATATTAGTTATATAATATTAATGAGTTTCATGACCAACTCCTTCAGAATTGCACTATTATGGACCGGGCCCAGGACTAAGACAGTCCCTTCTTCAGGGAGACCATTTCTACTGGTATGCGAGTTGCCAGACACCATATGCCAAAATGTAACCGTTGCCTATTAGGAAATATTAATGACATTCAATTTTTGGTATTTTATTTAAAATTTTCTTTTTGATTTAATTTGGCTAACAAAACGACTACTTACTGATACTTTTTGATGAAACGTGTCGGATGAAAAGTATCGGTAAGTAGAGTGTTTGCCAAGTACTAATAACAACATTATTGGAGTGATTCATAGTTCTTCAAAATCTAGGAATTTAAATGCAGATCTGAACAGGAAATGCAAGCTTCGGTCAATAGATTGATCTTAATCCTAGGACATTTACTTTACCGGGTGATAGACAATTATTCATCTGAGGTTAACTATGATATTGGCAGTTCAGAAACAAACGATCTCATATGGCGAGATGTTACTAAAGTACGTAGATAGGATTTAGATGTGTGTGTGTGCTCGCGCGCGCGTGAGTGTGAGTGTGTGTATGTGTGTGTGTGTGTGTGTGTGTGTGTGTGTGTGTGTGTGTGTGTACGTGTGTGTGTGTGTGTGTGTGTGTGTGTGTGTGTGTGTGTGTGTGTGTGTGTTTATGTGTGTTGGTGTGTGTGTGTATGTGTGTGTGCGTGTTTGTGTGCATGTGTGGGTGTGTGTGTGTGTATGTGTGTATATGTGTATGTGTGTGTGTTTATGTGTGTTGGTGTGTGTGTGTGTGTGTGTGTATGTAAGTGTGCGAGTTTGTGTGCATGTGTGTGTGTGTGTGTGTGTATGTGTGTATATGTGTGTGTGTGTGTGTGTGTGTGTGTGTGTGTGTGTGTGTGTGTGTGTGGTTGTGTGTATGTGTGTGTGTGTGTGTGTGTGTGTGTATGTGTGTGTGTGTTGAGACAGCCAAACCCGTCTCAACGGAGATATTGAGGCTAGCTATATTAATTTGTTTTATTGCATATCCATATAACCCTTTCATGAAAGCAACAGGTGAAATTACTTCTTAGTAACACTGTGTTTTAATTATTTCTGTGCTCCCACACATAATTCTGCTGGACTTTAGTAAGTATTTCCCTTGTTTTATTTTTAATCATTTATCTAATCCTGTTATCTTAATATCGGATATATGGACATCGAACATTTTAAACTCTGATTATAAAGTAAATCGCTTCATATTCTTTTGTTTCAAGATTCTCTTATTATTTATGACCTTATTTATTATTTATCCTTTAAATACGTACATTACTTAATTTCTTATTTTGAATATCAAGTGGATAGACTAATTTATTCGTTAAATTAATGTAACTTTAATCATTTGCTTTCGATATTTGATATTAATTACTGGAACAATATTTTATTTTATGACGCTTTTTGAGAATAAGTCAATTGCTTATATATTCTCTTAATTTTAATTTATTTTTTTTATTAATTGATGATTTTACTGTTAATTAAAAATCTGGTAATTATTCTTTAAAAAATTTATACATTTTTAAAAATTGGTATATACTATTAAAATTTAGACTTGCCCAAAAAAATTTCACTGTGATTGTTCTTCTCGTCCCTCGGGGGTTGTCCTGGAATCCTTGGTTCCCGCTCGGATGTTGTCCTGGAGTCCTTGGGTAGGGCAGCAATCGCACTAAAGCGGTTTAAGGGCCGTTTTTAATACTTTTCTACTTTAATTTACATTTTACAAAAATAATACAAAGTTCTTTCTCACGGAAGCTTGCAAAGCAGATCATCTTCACGTCCATCTAGGCTAGTTGTTGTCTTTTGCCACGGAATATCACCCTGAAACGCCTCTGGATGTCCTTGCTAAAAATACGACCGTTCTCCACTAAATATTGTATGCGTCTCCCTTTACTTGATTTCTCCAAGGACGGTTCCCTACCCCTTCTTCAAGCTGTTTTTTTTATTTACTTTAGACAAGATAGTTCAGACCTGCAAGAGTGGTTTTCTATTAAACTTTCTCTTTTTGGTTTGGTTCAATTTTAGCAAGGCCTCGTAAATGATCCTTCCTGGCGAAATTAAATAATTCCATAAACCATGGTCCATTATCATGATTTAATATGCTGCTACAAACTTGATTGACATTTCTAACCCTTTCTGTTCGTGAGTTGCGCTACTTTAGACATATTTGTCCTTCCCTCGACAGTTTATCGTTTTTGAGGCTATTACACAACCTTTCTTTCTTTTAATCTATTAGTACATAATTTCAATTATATCCTTTTCATTATTCTTGCTTTTAACACAATTATCTTTTATCTAATTTTATATTTAGTTTCGGTGGTTCATTTCTAAAATTTTATACTTACATTTGCTACGTTTGTTATTTAATCTAATTAACATTTTATTACTTTTTTCTTATAACAACGTTTGAAAAGATTTTGGGCTAGCCTCAATCTTTTCCCTTGAGACGGTTTTGGCCATCTTAGTGTGTGTATGTGTGTGTGTGTGTGTGTGTGTGTGTGTGTGTGTGTGTGTGTGTGTGTGTGTGTGTGTGTGTGTGTGTGCGTGTGTGTGTGGGGTCAGGTGTTATATATAGGTGTGAGTGTAATAACGCAATCGATTTTCTTAAGATAATCTCATAATGGCAACAAAGGTTTTACTTTTTACTTTTACTAACAATCTCTTCTTGGCATCTTAAAAAAAAAAATGGTAATTTTATTAAACGTAACTTTAAATATTTTTAATTTAACTTTTGAAACACACATACACATATGTTTATATATAAAATAATTGTAGAACTCCATACCTATAATGAAGAGAGAAACCTTTTGTACTTAAATGTTGGTTATGTTCAGTTGATTGGAATGAATATGCAGACTTCAAAATGACCTTTGCAAGAAACATGGTGATTGACTAGAAATTCAATGTTGAATAAATTCAATAAAATAAAAATTTAGCTAAATAAATTTCATAAAATATTCACAATTAATAATGAAGCAAAGTTAAGTTAGCGAGAAATTCATATTCAGGGCAAATACATAGTTTAAAATGTTAATACATAATCAAGTTTAGGCGTAAAGTTAAGATAGGAACTAGCCTCTTTCACGAGATATCAAGGTTTGAGGTAAACATAGTCTCACAGCAGGGCATTAAAGCTTATGTTAATACTTTATATACCAACGCAATAGCGGTTTGTAAAGATAAGGCAAGATAGCTGAACCAAGAGTAAACAAAAGACCAGGACGATTAAGTCAAAGAAAGAAATTGGGCACAGAATAAAAAGAAAATATTGCTGAGGAAGAATAGGAAATGTAACAAAGTAATTCAACGAAATAATCGGTTTAGAAAAAGCCTATAAATGAAAAGCAAATCAAAATTAACACAAATAACCAGTCGTTTCCATGGTAACCGACAGCTTATTGGTGGAAAAGGTAGAAGTAGAAATATGCTGTTTTGGGTTCAGTTGTGGAGGCGATTACAGAATGACCGCCGGGTAGGTTCGTCGTGTTATATTGTTTAGTAAATTAAATTAAATTAAGTGAAGTCATCATTACTATATGCAGGGTGGACGGGAGATGCCAGAACAAGAACAACATCCAGTTCCAGGAAGAAAATGAGGCGGTCTCCAACTAATTAATCCCAGTTCTCAGAAACAAGGAACGTACACTCTCAAGATTCCAATGAAATGACCAAATTCATCATCTGACTAGGCTTTTACAAAAAGTTGGTTCTTTATTTTATTAATTATTTTATTTCATAGAATTAAAAATTTAATATGTAAATTAATTAAAAAATAAATATGAAATTCAATCTGAAAAAAAACATTCGTTAGGTAGTTCAGAATATGTTTAAATGGGGTTTACCTTCAAAATCGTTTTTATAAATGAAAAAATTAATGATGTATACCGATATTAATAAAACATCTTAGTTTAAAATATTCATAGCCCTTTGGTTAGATATAATAATGTTTTTGTGTGTGTGTATTAAATATGTTGTAACGTGTTGATAGAGTTACTTATAGGGTCAAGTTTAAGAGTAGTTTGGTTTGATTATTGAAATAATAAAAATTTAAAAATGAACATGAAATAAAGTAGTGTTAGAAAAATGAAGAAATATACGTGTAATAATTCATTTTAAATACAAAAAGAAAAAGTTAGGCTAGAAATAGGCTATGTAAAAACGTTTTAAAGAGAAATAGATTGCTAATCAATATTTAATGGGACCTGATCGTCATGTTAAACATGTATAAATGATAAATATATGAAGAAATCATATGTCATTGTTTAGAGCTAAATATATAAGTTGATATTAATCTCATGTAACATGAGAGAAATTGAAGTTAGGTTATAGTGTTAAATACGTACTTTGGTAACCTTAGGGTAATTATTAATTTAGGGTATTAAATTTAATACAGGTATGAATTTTAAGTTAAAAATATAAAGAAGTTAAAAGTAAACATTTATTTCCATGAGCAATTACCGAAATTCAAATAATTTCAAAAATTAACAAACGACAATAGATAAATAAAAGATAGACGTTAAACTGTTATAGTTTAAAGGTATTCACCATAATATTTAATTTAATGAAATACCATTTATCAATAAATAAAAGTACTTAAATTTAACTAATTGCATTTAATAAAGATATTAATAATAATACACAAAAACCTGTAAGTTTAATAATCAAAAGATTTCAAATTAAAATAAAAAATTATTACCTTCCAATTAGCTGTATATCTCTTTTTTTAAGTTTCACCAGTGCAGAATTCAAATATAGTCTTCATGTCAGAGTATCTCTCAAAGGATCTACGACCTCGATAAGGGCCTAAAAGGTTTATCGGAGGCTAATTTGTTTTTGGAAAATTCAGGAGTTTGTTCACCTGAGAGATCTCTCTCTTCGAATACAGGTGTTGTAATAGAATACTACTTCAAGAGATAGATCATTACTTTTCTTACGGACTAGGTTAGTGGTTAAATCAGGGAAAAGAAAGAGGAGAAGGAGCTGGCCGGTAAACGACAAAGGAAAGTGAGGTAAGCGAGATAAAAATACCAAAAATAAATTATTAATAAAAAAAAACAAAGAGAGTGTGTAGAACGAAGAGTTCGTAGGAAGACTTTATTCACTGCCACCTAAATATGGCATACAAAGCTTTAGACAGTTTGATGTGTTTCACTATTGTATAAAATGTTATGTAATGGATAAAGGTTAACCTTCACACAGTGCTTGAATATTCAAAATTTCTTTAACTCAATGAATAGAATTAAATGAATAGTTGCAAAAATGGGTATGTTTGAGGAAATCTTACTCGGTAAAAAACCTGGTTTTACAGAACAGTTTAAAAGGGGAATTATTCGTTCAAAATACGTCATAGTTTAGGCACTCCTTGTGTGACAAGCGTGTTGAGGGAATACGTATTAGGTGATTGAAAACACATGAAGCTTAAATTAGTTTTTTTCTGTTTCTGAACTTGACAGCAAAGCCTGTTTAGTTGCGTTGAATAAAACCCTCCGACTTTGAGCGTAATTTTAATCGATAGTGCGCAGCGATAAAAGTTTAAAAGCCTTTCTAAAGAGTTTCCTACATCCTTTCATAAAGTCCAAAGATGAAAGCAAAGATGAAATTTTCACAAACGTAATTTATTTTATAAAAGATTAATGACTGCATCTATTCTACACTTTCGTGCGTTTGCAAAATGAGTTTCTCATTATTTCGGAGTATATATTTTTATGTTTAAATTTTGTATATTTTTGAACAAAGTGATCAACTAACTATGCTTGAACTATATTAGACTTGCTTTAAAATTCGCGGGATACAAAGATGAAACATTTTTTTCCATAGATGTTGCTATAAAGTCCGTATATTGATAAATAACACACAGACACACACATAAATTTGAATTTCAAAAATTAAACTGTAACTAGATAATGTTAAAATTTTTATATTAAAGACAACTAAAGCAAAGCATATAATTCCATTGTGGAAAAAGCCAATATTTCAAAGTCAATGATAAAAATTGTAATTGACAAATAAAATTTACAAACCGGGAAGGTAGTGCCGATAATTAAGTGCAAGAAAATAACTAAAAAAATGCTAGCTAGTGAGCTACACCACCTACTACCTCCAATGACATTTCTAAATAACGAGTTTTCATAAAACAGTATTTAGACAAAAATTACACAAAAATCAAATAAAATAGACATTTAGAAATTAAAAGAACGTTAAGGGGCCTTCAAATGAGATGATTCATGTAACGGAAAAACAAACTTCGACAAGACAAATTAACTGATAGAGTTGTAAGACCAAGCGGATGGAGGGGGAAGTACGACGAGGTCACTATAAACGTTAGCCCACGGTTTGTAGAGGAATCCGAAAAACGTGCCGAACGATACTATGTTGGTTTACAGGCAAAACAGTCAACGGGTCAGATTACATCTATAAGAACGTTTCTATCGTTACATTTTTAACGAATGTTATAAATCGTGATTCGGCATTCGGTTCTTCCATTCCTTATAAATATTTGACCTACCATGATTTCGCTGTCCGAAAATTCCAAAGGATCAAGAGAGAAGAAAGAAGACCTCAGTGTCAAACAGATTTAAGGGCCCAGAACCGGGAATGGCAGTAAGAGTAAACTTTTGGCAAGTCATTTTTTAAAATCAAATTTATTACGTAAAATCTAATAAACTTTTCAGAAAATACTAATTCAAATTTTTGTAACATTTTTCAAAACAAAATAAACAAAGGTTTCATACATACATATATACATACACACACACACACACACACACACACACACACACACACACACACACACACACTGCAACGGGCTGGAGACCGTGGCAAGTGGGAAATAAGTAATTTCCTGTTTTTTAGAAATAAAGCTGTTTTTAAAATAATCAAGTAGGGAATTATACAATTAATAAAGAGGGAAAAATTAAATGAGACCTTAAATAGAATAGTTAAGCTAAATTAAAGAATGTTATAAAATAAATTTGTAATAACTAACTAAATTTGAACATCGGGAGTGAAGCGAAAAAATTCTAAGTGCCTAAAAAAGCTATATTACGAACCAAACCACGTAGAACTTTCATCGACATTTTAAAAGAACCACAATAAGCTAGAATGAACATTAGAGAAAACAAAATTCAAAAAACTTAAGAAACAAAAAAGTTACAGCCGTTTAAATAAAATAGACATTTTTCAGTGTTCCAAAATTAATTATCAAACTATGCAAGCTAAAACAGATTCGTTGCCCGACTTGCCTGTACAAGGAATAAATCGAGCGATAGCAAGCTTTGCAGGCGGGGTGAGGTAGGTTAAATTCACCGCTATATATACTTGGTCTCTAAGCTTTTAGAGACAGTCTGTAATAATTTTTTAACACGAGGTGCCGCGGGACGCTATGCTGGACCGTGAGTAGGACCGTCACAAGGCCAGATGGACCATAACCTCAGCGCTTTCGACATCCAGGACCACCAAAGGATGAAGACTCCAGACTCAGCCTCCAGGACGCTCGAATAGAGGGAAACCACCACCGACGAACCAGGGATGGCGACTTCCGGTGTCCAAGGACCAGGGAATCCAGACGAGGGACCCCAAGGACCGGCAGGAACATCTTTGGCAAGTCATTTTCTTTTTTCGATACCAGTCAAGTCAAATTTAGTTAGTTAATTTTATTAAATTCAAACAAATTTGCAAGCTTAAAACAATGACTTCACTCTTTATAAAATTTTAATAAATTGTATGCTAAGTAAATGAATTTATGTGTTCAGAATATTTAAAATAATGAATATTAAAATTACAAAAGGTTTTTGGCCATAAGCCGTTTATTTAAAGGAAATGAGAAATTTTCGAATATTATAAATTTAAAAATTAAAGGTCATAAAATATGAATTTACCAATTCCATATAGGAGATAAAATATTATTATGTGTAATTTGGAAAAGAATTTTATGTTTATGTCAATATAATCAATCTATATGCAAAGTATAATTTTTAAAGCATAAGAAACAAGAAGTAACTCAGTGAATTGTTTTGTTAATATAATTGTGTAATACTTTAAAGGATAAATTTTCTTTTTTATTTCAATAAATAGAGTTAAACATGTCATAAAAATCAAGATTATTTGTATTCCATCCTGTGTCAAATAACCAATAAAAACTGTTTAGCTTTTTCCAACTAATATAAAAATGATTATTAAATCAGTAAACAAATTTAATTAAATTTCATTAAATGGAAATAGATAAAGCCTAATGTTTTAAAGAGTTTCTCTCTACTAATTCAATGAGCTAGTCTAAAGATTAGTTGTTTTTTTGTGTAAAAGTCCAGAGATTTATCTACTGGCAGATTGTGTTTAAGAGGACACAGGAGCCTTTTAGAATAGGTATTTTTAAACACAATCATATTTTGCACGTTCCCTTGCTGTCTCAGCAGATCATCATCAGGTGGTAAGACTCTGTGTTTATTATGTGTATTATTCTAAATGTGTTTCTTTCCAGCTGACTATTAATTTGACATGTGTGACTATACTTAGACCATACACAATTGATAAACTAATTTAGGAGTGTTTATACGTATTTTAAATAGTAGTCAGCGGGAATAGGCTTTTTGTGGGCTTGGCCCTACGAGCAGGAAACATACACTTAACTCAGGGAGTTCAGCACGGTTTTACCAGCAGGGTGATAGGCAGTTTTTTGGTTGTTTATAAATATGTTTTCTTGTAAAAAATTAAATTTTAGTATTCTGCAAGAAAGGATTTAAACAACACGGCAACCGCGTAGACAAGCGTTATGAGGGACGGTTGAAAAGAAGGGAGGGGGACGTTGCAGAATTGGCGCCCGAACAGGGACTTTGAACAGGTTCCCTATATCAAGATTCAATAGTTAAATAATAGAAATAAATCGAGATTGTTTAAATAAGTGGAGTCAAAATGTTTTAAATAATGCAATCAAATTTTTAAATAATAATATAAATTGAACGAATCCAAGAGCGTACGAATAAAAATAAAATAAATAAATAAATAAATTTGAATAAAGATTTAGTCGAAAGAGCGGGTAGGAACCATCTGGCCTAAACCAAATCAAAAAGAAAGAAATAAGGGAATAAATAATTAATTAAATAATAAATAGTAAATCAAAATGTCAAAACCCGAGATGGAGAAATTGATGGCCTTTTTCAAGGAAGAGAAACAATTGAGAGAGAAAGAGAAGGCGGAAGAGAAACAATTGAGAGAGAAAGAGAAGGAGGAAGCAAGACAAAGAGAGAAAGAGAGAGATGAAAAAGAGAAACGATTGAGAGAGGAGGAGAAACAATTGAGAGAGAAAGAGAAGGCGGAAGAGAAACGATTGAGAGAGGAGGAGAAACAATTGAGAGAAAAAGAGAAGGCAGAAGAGAAACGATTGAGAGAGGAAGCAGAAGAAAGGGCGAAGGAGAGAGAAGACAAAGAAAAACAATGGAGAGAGGAAGAGAAACAGTTGAGAGAGAAAGAGAAGGCGGTAGAAAAACGATGGAGAGAGGAAGAGAAACAGTTGAGAGAGAAAGAGAAGGCGGAAGAGAAACGGTTAAGAGAGGAAGAGAGACAACTGAGAGAGAAGGAAAAAGCCGAAGAGAAAATGGAAAGACAACGGTTATGGGAGGCTTTCCAGATAAAATTCGATGACTACCAAAAAGAAAATGAGACTAAGACAAGTCACATATATGAAAAGTTAAGCGAACATGAGACGGAAATAGAGAGACTAAAAACTAAAACGGAAACAAAAACGGCTAAATTAAACGAAAAAGTACAGAATATCCAAGAGGACATTCAAACAGTAAAGCAACAAGTGGCAAAATAAAGCAAACAGCTGGAGCGGGAATAGTAACACAGGTTTGCTTACCAAGGGTAATAGACAGGAACGGGGAGGCTACGTACCGTAGGATTGAGTTCTGGGGGAATGACAAAGAAGATCCAATGACATTCCTAGAGGAAATAGAAGACCTATTTTCCGAGATAGACAATACTATGGACGAGACTGCAAAATTAAGGATTGTAGAGCGATATTTGAAAGGGGCAGCGGATGCATGGTGGAAAGCCATCAAGAACAACACAGAAACTTATTCTGAATTCAGGCACGATTTCACGAAACATTTCTTTAGTTATCGCCAGCAGGATCGGATACGCAGACAGATAAATTAAGGGCGCTACCATAATAATGGACCATACTCTATGGCAGAGTATTTTATTATGATGGTAAACAGGGCGAAAAACTTAGACCCGATAATCGCAGAGAACCATCTAATTTTCATGTTAATGAAACATTTTGGGAGTAACGTTCAGCTAGCTAGTGTGGGGAACCCCACAAGTAATATCAAACAAGCGATAGTTTTCCTACAACAGCTAGACAGCGTTACTGACAACGGAAATGATAATGGGATCGCTCAAAGAAGTCAACAGAGGCAGGTTGCTCCAAACCAACAACCTAACCCTAACCCAAGGTCCCATGGTGATACCGCAAAATACCAAGATACCAAGTATCCTAAAAACCCTCATCCTAAATCGCCTATCCCCGGACCAAGCGGCCACAAGCCAAAAAACTAAATATGAGGATCTCTGGCAACAATCAGGGAGATAAGTTAACCAAGTTAGAGATCCGAAGCCAAAAGAAGTCAAAAATAATTCAGAGCGAGAGACCGAAGGAAAAGCCGGTTTACCATCATAATAAGATCAGCCTAGGCGGTTTTTCCATGTCTATTAGGGACGATTTGTTAGAGGAAAGAATTGACTCGGTTATAAAACTGGAGAGTATAGACAAGTGTCCAGTGATAGAGTGCGAAATTAAAGACCATAAGTTTATTGCACAAGTTGATACAGGTGCCCAAATGTCTGTGATTAAAACAGAAAAATACATAGCCCTAAAGCAAAACGGGAATTTATTCTATGAGCTGCCTATAGCTAACGTAGCGACAGTCACAGCATTAGGGTCAACCTGTAAACGAGTCAAATTACAAACGATGCTACCTCTAACATTAAACGGACACACAAAGGAATTTGTTTTCTTGATTGTGGACAATCTACGGGTTGACCTCATCTTGGGAGCAAATACTTTGTGTGCGTTAAAAGCCCGGATAAACATGGAGAGATAGTTTATGACGTATGAGATTGATGGATATCTGCTGCACCAGGAGTTTCTAGTATCGAATAATAATAAGGGTGATATAAGACAAGAGATAGGATGTAATAAAATTAATAAAATAATAAACAAAAATACTAACAAAAATGTAATATGTTCCGACGTTACAAGCGGGGAACAGGAAATAAATATAATAGGTTCGCCTTGTATAGGCGGGTCAATTAACGACGGCAAATTAACACCTGTAGAGCCGACATTGGAGGGCCCGATAGTGAATAGCGAGCAGAAGGGGCTGTTCACGGGCAAGGATCAGGAAGATGGGTCCTTGTGCAAGTTAGGTGGTAACAAACTAAAAAGTAAACAAACACTAAAAAAAATATAACTAAAAATGTCATATGTTCCAACGATACAAGCGGGGAACAAAAAATAAAATCAAAACAATTGCCAACGAATAAAGATACGAACGAGGTTACCAAAAATTTAAATAACAAGTTGTGCGAAAATTCAAGGGAGAGTGAATTATTAAACTGTGAAAGAACGGAATCAAGTAAGCTAACGGGATTAAACAAAGCAAAAAATGGGTTAACCAAACCTACAACAAACAAATTAAATAATGACGAGGGAGGTTTCAACGAATTAAATAAAAATGGCTACAAGCCGAAACAAATAAAGTTCCAACAAGTTAGGGAAAGACCTAATTGTCGGGAAACTAATCCGTTAGACTTAACAAGAATTCCAAAGCACTTTAATTCTAATCAATCTTGCTTGAAAACGAAGTCCAAATTGTTTGCTAAAAATAAATTTAAAAGTAAATCTCACCAGTATCACAATTATCAAAGTAAACCAAATAACAATAAATCAAAAACAAAAATAAAATACAGGAATTATGCACAATGGCGTAACGCGAAGCGCAAGAAAGAAAATCAGAACGCGTAAAACATATCTAAAAATAAATACGATTAAGTTGGAAAATACAAATAATCATTGCATAGTAAACAAACAAGAAATGTTGAAGTTACAAGAATCGATAAACAGTTATTCAGACGTGTTTAATGAAAGGTTTTATGAACGAGTAAAAAATATTCTAAACTAAATACTATTAAGAAAGGCAGTACCAATAATTAACCGCTGGATTTTAAATAAACTAGAATTGTGTAGGTTACAACAATAACAATAAAATATTCAGATGGTTTGAATGAAAGACCCAGCAGGTCGAACAAATGTAAACAAGGGCTCAAGGTTAAGGCAATCACCAGTGTTTGTAAACACGGCCCGCAATGAAATATCCGGTGGACGGGCGGGGAACGATTTCATAAAAACATTCCTTGCAACAAAATAAGCCGAACGTACCAGAATGTATTTAAAGCAGGACGAAGTTAATAGGATGTTCTACGGGAATTCCAACAATGTTTAATGGGAAATGTTTACGGGATATGAGGCAAACTCAGGAACAATAACTGGATTTGTTACAATTAATCAAATCAACTGTGTCAACAATTATAAAATATCTTATAATGTATTCTGTAAAATTGTATATGATATTAAAAACATTAGGAAGCTTTATGACGAGTAAAGGGATTCTAGAATGTGACCTTTACACTGATCATGAACCAAAAAATACGGAAATGCCAAATTAGAATATTGCTGCAATAATAGAACCAGTACGCGAGCGATAAGCTAAGTTAGGCAGGAATAAAATTGTCAGAATGATTAACAAACTGATTTAATGTAAAAACAAGAATAAGCAGTAGTTGAATAAGGCTAAATCTAGACTTTAAGATTAGCTACTTATTTATAAAGGGACAAATGTTTAAATGTAAAACAAACTTTTTAATAATTAAACCAATATTACAAGGTATTATTCAGGAAGCCTTTGTGTACTGAGCAAACATTGGCGAGCTACCTCCAATGCTTTAATCAAACAAGCTGGTTAAATCAAGCAACGATCAGGGAGATAGCAGGCGAATCTTAACAACTTGTACAACAAATACGCGGTCAAACCTTGCAAAATCAAACAAGAAATTTGTGTGCATAAAATAGTGGGTCGTTAGATCAGACTTTCACTGGACAATATAAAACAAGAAAACTTGTGTACCGACGATCAAGGTCATAACAATAAGAAACTTTGCATTAAAATCAGAAGCAATCAAGATTTATCAAGTGGACTTCGATAATCTAGACACAAGCCAGTTTTATAAACTGTACAATCCAAAGATAGAGGATTTAAAGGCAAGGTTCGTTCCGTTTAATATGATAAGTAGAATTGTTGTTGTACTTTATTAGAATGTTTACAAGCCAGCTCATTGACCTTGTCAGGTAAAATGGAATGTGGAATCCACGCAATAGTTGGCCGATACGACAAGTAAAGGTCTATCGGAAAGTAAACAAATTAAACTTGATAAACTGTACTTCCACAGCTGACACAATAATACGTAATAGTTAAGATATAAAAGGAATATGTCTAAAATATAGTATTGTAGGATTAGTTAGGTTTTTAATTGCAAGTCATTGTTTTTAAAGCCATAACTAGTATGAATGAAATTGACGTGGTAAATAGATAAAGGAAATGACAGCCATCAGTGTGGTGAATAAGGTGTCAATTGACCAAATAAAAATTTATTGTAAACAGAAGTGACTAATAAATTGCTAATTGACTTGTGTTTGAAGTGTTTCAGGGTGAAAACTTCTCAAGAGACAAGAGAGTAATAATAAGGAAATCTTTGTAATGGAATAAGATAGTTTAAGTAAGAGTAAGATAAGAAATTGGTGAAAAATATTTTAACAAAGTAAAACATTTTTAACCTCTCAAGCAGGGAAATTGCAACGGGCTGGAGACCGTGGCAAGTGGGAAATAAGTAATTTCCTGTTTTTTAGAAATAAAGCTGTTTTTAAAATAATCAAGTAGGGAATTATACAATTAATAAAGAGGGAAAAATTAAATGAGACCTTAAATAGAATAGTTAATCTAAATTAAAGAATGTTATAAAATAAATTTGTAATAACTAACTAAATTTGAACATCGGGAGTGAAGCGAAAAAATTCTAAGTGCCTAAAAAAGCTATATTACGAACCAAACCACGTAGAACTTTCATCGACATTTTAAAAGAACCACAATAAGCTAGAATGAACATTAGAGAAAACAAAATTCAAAAAACTTAAGAAACAAAAAAGTTACAGCCGTTTAAATAAAATAGACATTTTTCAGTGTTCCAAAATTAATTATCAAACTATGCAAGCTAAAACAGATTCGTTGCCCGACATGCCTGTACAAGGAATAAATCGAGCGATAGCAAGCTTTGCAGGCGGGGTGAGGTAGGTTAAATTCACCGCTATATATACTTGGTCTCTAAGCTTTTAGAGACAGTTTGTAATAATTTTTTAACACGAGGTGCCGCGGGACGCTATGCTGGACCGTGAGTAGGACCGTCACAAGGCCAGATGGACCATAACCTCAGCGCTTTCGACATCCAGGACCACCAAAGGATGAAGGCTCCAGACTCAGCCTCCAGGACGCTCGAATAGAGGGAAACCACCACCGACGAACCAGGGATGGCGACTTCCGGTGTCCAAGGACCAGGGAATCCAGACGAGGGACCCCAAGGACCGGCAGGAACATCTTTGGCAAGTCATTTTCTTTATTCGATACCAGTCAAGTCAAATTTAGTTAGTTAATTTTATTAAATTCAAACAAATTTGCAAGCTTAAAACAATGACTTCACTCTTTATAAAATTTTAATAAATTGTATGCTAAGTAAATGAATTTATGTGTTCAGAATATTTAAAATAATGAATATTAAAATTACAAAAGGTTTTTGGCCATAAGCCGTTTATTTAAAGGAAATGAGAAATTTTCGAATATTAAAAATTTAAAAATTAAAGGTCATAAAATATGAATTTACCAATTCCATATAGGAGATAAAATATTATTATGTGTAATTTGGAAAAGAAATTTATGTTTATGTCAATATAATCAATCTATATGCAAAGTATAATTTTTAAAGCATAAGAAACAAGAAGTAACTCAGTGAATTGTTTTGTTAATATAATTGTGTAATACTTTAAAGGATAAATTTTCTTTTTTATTTCAATAAATAGAGTTAAACATGTCATAAAAATCAAGATTATTTGCATTCCATCCTGTGTCAAATAACCAATAAAAACTGTTTAGCTTTTTCCAACTAATATAAAAATGATTATTAAATCAGTAAACAAATTTAATTAAATTTCATTAAATGGAAATAGATAAAGCCTAATGTTTTAAAGAGTTTCTCTCTACTAATTCAATGAGCTAGTCTAAAGATTAGTTGTTTTTTTGTGTAAAAGTCCAGAGATTTATCTACTGGCAGATTGTGTTTAAGAGGACACAGGAGCCTTTTAAAATAGGTATTTTTAAACACAATCATATTTTGCACGTTCCCTTGCTGTCTCAGCAGATCATCATCAGGTGGTAAGACTCTGTGTTTATTATGTGTATTATTCTAAATGTGTTTCTTTCCAGCTGACTATTAATTTGACATGTGTGACTATACTTAGACCATACACAATTGATAAACTAATTTAGGAGTGTTTATACGTATTTTAAATAGTAGTCAGCGGGAATAGGCTTTTTGTGGGCTTGGCCCTACGAGCAGGAAACATACACTTAACTCAGGGAGTTTAGCACGGTTTTACCAGCAGGGTGATAGGCAGTTTTTTGGTTGTTTATAAATATGTTTTCTTATAAACAATTAAATTTTAGTATTCTGCAAGAAAGGATTTAAACAACACGGCAACCGCGTAGACAAGCGGTATGAGGGACGGTTGAAAAGAAGGGACGGGGACGTTGCAACACACACCACACACACACACACACACCACACACACACACACACACACACACACACACACACACACACACACACACACACACACACACACACACATACATACACAAACACACACACACACTTATATATAAATATATATATATATATATATATATATATATATATATATATATATATATATATATATATATATATAGAGAGAGAGAGAGAGAGAGAGAGAGAGAGAGAGAGAGAGGGAGAGAGAGTGTGAAAGAGAGAGAGAGATGTACTTAAATTTTCAAATAAGCTATCCCTCATATTTCTACAGCCCAAATCAAACTAAATTTAATCTAACATGATTTTCCTTGTATTGAGCTACATGAGTATTCAAATTGGGTTTTGAAATGATGAATTGAATTTTGTTGAATATCTAATTTTGTCGTTGAAAGCAGTCTCCGTCCTGGATTCAGTGAAGCATGCAAGGAAATATGTTTCATTACAAAGTGTTGTTAAGGAAATATTACTGAACTTTCACAACAGTTTTGCTCCAACACTTATATACAATAACGGTTTGTATAATCTCTACAAAACAAAACAAATACTCACATAAATATCTGTATGGGTTATATTCTACTACATTAAATCTTTAGCGCATTTTGAGGCAAAATTCGTTGAATAGCTAATATCATTGATTTCATCTTTTACATTTTATAAAGTACTGTTATATAAAATGCTCCCATTATTACTTGTCGTGGTAAATGAAAAAAAGCTTTCAATGCTACAAAGAAAAATTAATTATACAAGGAACAATGTAACCTGTCCAATAAAGGACAGCTATAGCTCTTGTAAATGGCTGACGCTGATCTTTAACTCTAAATGCTCAAAGGTTGTGGTACCCTGAGTATACAGAGGGTTGGATTTATTCACTATTGGAAAATTCTAATGTATTGAAAAGCATACAACAGTATTAAAATTCCTGAAATATTTGGAAACGTAGTGGAAAGTTGTCAGTGCTACAGAGGGTAGTGGTGCTTTGGTGACACGTTTGCGAAGATACTGAAGCGTAGATATGCTCGACTTATAAGGTTAATCTTCCGCATACCCTACCATATAAGGATATCGGCGAGTCTTGTTATACCATCACAAACGTTATAAACTAAATTGTATTTGTAACATTCTCTCATAATCTGTACAATATTAGGTTTTTATTTATATTTAGGGTGTTAATTTAAAAAGAAACTAGAAACGTATTGAAACGTATATTTTTAAACATGAACCTCATCCAAATCTGCTACCATAGATATCTTGTAAATATCTTGGTGTCGTACGAGAGGATGTAGATAGGAGGATATCCAAGACTTAGTGGAGGAGAATACCACCCTTCATTACCTCCTGGTGTTGTTGATTCCTTTGAACTTGCAGTTCCACTCAAGCAACAATAACGAACGTGACATTCTTTTACTAGGTTTCTCACTCATTGTCCTGTTGCACATAAGTAATTGTCAACTCTCGGTAGCTGAACTTTCCCCGATGAATAATTTCCTAATTGTAATAACGTCCACTTAAATATTTGTCTCTTCTGGAAAGGCGTAACTTTGTTTAAAGTATTCAACTAATACATCTATTCTTAACAAGATAGCAGATAGCCCTTGTTGATGTTGCAGTCACAGCTCCAGGCCAAATTCTCACATTCACTAAAAAGAACTAAACGCTATGAAAGTTAGCAAAACCGCCGGTTTATAACTGCATTTATGTATACAAAGAAACACTACAGTCAATGAATTATTTGATCGGTTCCAAATCTATTATGGAGCCAAAGGTCTTTTAAAAGTACAGCTCCAAAAGAAATATGTTTTGTTCACTAATCAAGTTTTTATATTTTTGATTGGTTACCAATGGCGATATTGGTCAGAAGAAGAACTTCATACAAATTGGTTATCAACATCGCAAGTCTACGCCGCCAATCAACTGACAACAAATCTTCTGAGAACTCTTTAAAATGATTTGATACCTGCTAAACAGAATGAAATAAAGTGGACATTGGTAAATCATACAAATAAACGAAAAAATGGAAATCGTTTTTAACCGTCATGAAATTTATCTGGTAGAAAATGGTTTTTCCCTTTGAAATGTTGTAAAGACAATAGTGGTGTTATTCAGTTGTGTTAAAGAAGTTACCACTGAGTAAAGGAACTCATCCACTCTCAAAGTCATTATAAAAGAACATTTTGTTTGATTCGACTTAGGTTAGAGGCTATGTAACATATGGGTGAGAATTTGGTAGGCTGAGGTGATTTATTTAGATGCGGCAACATTACAATGTAACGAAGCTACGTACTCGAATTCATTTTATATGAAGTTTTTGCTGTTTTAAAAATACATATATTTTTTAAATATATTACCATTGAAATTTAAACAAGTGGTTAGAATAACTCTTTAAATTCTCTAAAATTTAGAAACAGACGTCTAAAATCTTTTGAATTGACTTATTTATCAGGAAACTGGTTTAGTTCTGATCAGAAAAATGATCCGCGTTTGAAACTACTTTTAAGTCAAAGAGGACAGCGATAAAAGATTCAGCGTCTTGTTAAAGTTCAACATCGCGTCATAAGGTTCAATGTTCTGATGAAAGCAATGGCGAAGTTCTGTCGAAAGTAATTTTAATATAAAAATTTAAATATTCCAGCAAAGTAGCCCTTGCAAGATTAGGGGTTCAAAACTCCACAGTTCGGAAACGTTTCGATGTTTGTGTTATCTTCCGATGTAAGTGTCCGGCGACCGTTATATTAATAATGAAAAGCGGGATGACAGAAGTAAAAATAATAATATTAGGAAATAAATTATAAATCAACCATTAAAATTTTCGAATTCTATTATAATGTTAATAATATATCTTGTCTGACTACAATATAATCCCGAATTATTCAGTCATCAATTGTTAACAAAATAGTGATCATTGCTAATCTCAAAAATATTATTCATTATCTCACCCATATTAAATGAAATGTTACGCAGATTATTTCTAATCTCATATTGATTATTGCTTATCTCACATAGAGATCACAAAGTCTATTGCTAATACCACATAGATAATAAAAATAGATGATAATGGTAAATAGCCCCACATTGATAATTTCCTATCCAACATACAGATAATCTGATACACGGTGTGGTAGATAATTGTTAATCTCATAAAGGTTATTCCTAATCTTACATTTATTACCAATAAAATATGCGAAACAATGAATTTTATATTTGAGACTAATTTTTATAAACTCTGAAAATAAGCTAAACTAAGTGAAGCAACTAGTTTTAATGTACGTACATTCCCCAGTGAAAGTCTTCAAAGTCTACTAAAAGCCCCTACATAGTGCTTTTAATATAGGCAAAGCAAATGAATCTTTAGAACTTACAATAGTTGTGTCAGCAAAGAAAAAAGGTTTTGTAATAATAGCATTTTTAGGAGTTAGGCTTGGGCTATGATATTAAAATGACGAGTCGGGTATAAGGGCGGAGAATAATATGCCTCTCATAAGTTGAAATATTTATTTAAATAAATTTATTTGTATGTTTATTCTTTTAATTCTACCTCTGCTCTTATTATTGACGTTCATAACCTTTTAAGCCTAGCCCTCACGTCCTTGTTACTGAACTGTTATTCATTGTATTATTGTGTGTTACTAAGCTGTTATTGCATATTTTTCCGCTGCATCGTAATCAGCTTAAGTCACGATATGCGCCACTAGTGGAACTGATATTTTATCGTTAATCTATATTTTTTCAACGACATTTCATCCCAAACTGAAATTTAAATAATCAGTTGCCTCATTTGCTATGAATAAATAACATATTGTCAATTATTTATTAAAATAAAAAGTTATTAATAGTTTTTCAATGTAAAAATAAAACTTTATTTAAATTGTAAATTTATTCAAAATATACTAAAAGTCTGTTGTAGCCGGCATACTCACATACTACCGAGTCCCGCACCAGTCACTCAATATTCAGCGAGAGGCTTGAACAATCGGTATATGAAAGTTTCAGTCTGCATCTCTTGCGGTGAATTAATAATTTAAATCAAAATCTTTAGTAGAAAGTTTGATATAATAACACAGCCCATATTGCATCAGTTTAGGCAATTGTAACAAATGTTTCTGGTGATAAAAATAAAAAATTGTATGATAAAGCATTGTTACAGATTATTAACCAAATGCTCTTGGTTACCTTTGTAAAATTTATAAAACTCAAATCTACTTTTAAAAACCAATTTTTAAATATTGCATTAAATTTTGTTTTTAAATAACGGTATTTTTGTTCAACATAGGGTACCATACAAAGTAGAATTTTGTTGTGGGCGAAGAATGTTTTACCAAAGCTTGCTTTTGGCTTTTCCACATACAACAAAACCATTCACAATTAGCAATAACAACATTCAAACTCTTTGAAATGGGATTTATTTGGAAATTCACTAGTTTTTAATGATGTGAAGGGTTCAAAACTAAATATAAAAATAGCTATAAGTTATACAGTTTTGTTAACATATGTTTTGTGTGTGTGTGTGTGTGTGTGTGTGTGTGTTTCTTTCTCACGAACATATTAAATTAAGTACAGTGTAACCTTACCGTGAAAAAAGTTTCTTTTCAAGTGTAAACGTTGAGGTTTGTAATGATAAATTGAATTTGATTAAACATCGCTCTTGCGGCGATGTGGTCTCCGACATGCTCTAAAGGAAACTTAAGAAGGGATATGTTTCATTAGAATATAGAAAACACACTCAGATATTTATATCTACAATGCGGAAAGGTAGGGTGAAGAGGTTCGTAGACGAAGGGGATGAAATTATCTTAGCACCGTTACACTCAATGGAAGCCCCTAAGTCATATCTCTTTACATAAAGTAATACATGCCAATTGTCTATATTAGCGATCAACGCGGATCGAGCCATCCCGAACCTGGATCCCGTGGAAGGGGGGAGAGTGGCTCTGCAGCCGGAGCCACAGGTGACTGCCAACGACAAGCAGCTTGCCTGGATAGGTAAGCTCAGTCAGGCGGTTACCTTCACAGAATTTGAGAATGTAGTGTGTGAATGGACAGCTGCTGTTGCTGGCGCGGGGGTCGGTCCTGAGCCTCCAGTGGGTCGACGTGCGGGTTGTCGTGGCCGTCCTGTTAAAGGCGGTCGGGACGGTGCTCGTCGTCGTCCCAATGAGCGCGGCCTTTATGATCCTGTTGAGGCTTCAAGACTTCAGAAGCTATACAGGATCAATAGAAAGAAGGCAGTGCGGGAGGTTCTCGGAGGTGATGACCTGTTTTGTGCCGTGGGGGCGGGTGAGGTTGAGGACCACTTCCGGGCCCAGTTCTCTAGGAGTAATTACTCTTGGAGTGGGGCTCCGGGAGGGGTGGGAGACTTCGCCTTGCCTCCTGGTGCTGACAGTGTGACGAGTAACCTCCTGCAAGAAATTTACGCGCAGGAGATCTTCGAACGTCTGGCCAGAATGCCGAATACGGCACCAAGACCAGACGGTGTGTCCTACAGCGCTTGGCGGAAGGCTGACCCCGGGTGTGTCGTGATGGCAGCTGTCATGAATCGGTGTATGGCTGAGAAGAAAATCCCCTCCTCCTGGAAAGATAGTAATACTGTCCTAGTTCACAAGAAAGGAGATCCAGGAGACCTCGACAACTGGCGTCCCCTAACACTGGCCAGTTGCATCGCTAAGGTCTATTCGGGTGTCCTAGCCGACAGACTGGGTAGGTGGGCGGCTGCGACCTCTCGGCTCTCATCTGCCCAAAAGGGCTTTACGGAGCACGAGGGGTGCCTAGAACACAACTTCATCGTGCAGTCTGTCATCGATGATGCTAAGCGGAGGAACAAGCGAGCAGTTATTGCGTGGTTTGACCTCTCAAACGCGTTTGGCTCGATCCCGCATGAGTATTTAAAAAATGCGCTCCTGCTACACCAGGTGCCTGGTGCACTTGTAGATACAATTTTAGAAATGTACAACAACTCGTGCACCAGGATTAGGACGCAGCAGGGCTATACGGGGCCAATCCCCCTGGAGGCTGGGGTGAAGCAAGGAGACCCGCTGAGCCCCATCCTCTTCAACCTCGCCATCGAGCCGGTAGTGAGGGCGGCTCATAGGTTGGCCCCGAGTCACGGGTATAGCTTGTTAGGCCATGACTTCTCGGTCTTGGCCTATGCTGATGACATAGCCCTCATCTCTCCTGGTGTGGAGGAGATGTGCGCCAGCTGCTCGCGGTCACTGGTGAGGTCGCGTCATGGGCTGGCCTTAATTTCAATTCGACTAAATGTGCCAGCCTCGACGTTGACTGCCGAGTAAAAAGACAAGTGACCGCTACGGTATTTAAAATTAATAATAAAGAGATGGCGGCCCTCGGGGAAGGCGAAGAATACTCTCACCTGGGTGTCCCCACTGGGTTCAAGATCTGCCAGACCCCGGTGGAGAGTATAAATACTATGGTAAAAGATCTGGAGGCAGTCGACCGGAGTCTCCTTGCGCCCTGGCAGAAGTTAGAGGTGGTCAGGATGTTCATCCTGCCACGTCTAGAGTATATACTTAGGGGTGCCAGGGTAGAGAAGACCCCGCTAATTAAACTGGATAAGGCGGTGAGGCGCATGGCCAAATCATGGCTTTACCTACCTCGCCGGGCGAGCGCGGAGCTCGTCTACTTGGACCCGTTGGAGGGGGGAGCTGGTCTCCTTCCTCTGGCTGACCAGGTGGATGTGGCATCTGTCGTTCGTGCCTTCCGACTGATCACCTGTCGTGACCCAGTTGTTAAGGGCTTGGCGTTATCCGTGTTGGGCGGTGTAGTCCGTACACGTATAGGGCGGCTTCCCACTGAAGAAGACCTTGCCGGCTACCTATCGGGGAGACTTGATGGGCAGTTCGGCAGAGACGGTGGTGACATTGCGTCAGTGTGGACTGTCGAAAGGAATGCTGCCCGACGGCTGCACAGCCGGATTGGGGTCACGTGGCGTTGGATCTCGGTGTTGCGCGAGTTTCAAGTGGTTGTTCCGGCACCCGATGCTCCAATAGACACCGTGGACGTTCCGGAGAACGCCCGCCAGGTCTTTACGCGACGACTGCGAGCGGCCGTGAGGTCTGGGTACCGTCGAAGACTGCTAGGGAAGGCGGACCAAGGGAAGGTGATCGATGTTTCGGTACGGTGCGAGACGTCTAATCATTTTATACGCACCGGTCGATACACTCGATTCGCTGACTGGCGGTTCGTCTATAGAGCCCGGCGAGGAACGGTACCGCTCAATGGCTGCCGGCGTTTCGGGACCGGAGACAGGAGGTGTCGGCGGTGTTGTTATGCGTCAGAGACGCTTCCGCACGTGCTGAACCACTGTCTGAAGCACAGCGCGGCCATGCAGGGTCGCCACGATGCTATCTTAAATCGATTATCAAAGGCGGTGCCGCGGCGGACTGGTGATGATATCGTAAATCAAACGGTGCCAGGTGTTAATTCCAAATTGAGGCCGGACCTGGTGGTGGTGAACGAGGGGACGAAAGAAATTTCAATCATAGATGTAGCGGTCCCCTTTGAAAACCGCTATCAGAGTCTGGTGGAGGCACGTAGTGCTAAAATCCAAAAGTATTCACACCTGGCAGAGGAGCTCCGCTTACAGGGTTATGAAGTGACCCTCAATGCCCTAGTGGTAGGAGCCCTCGGTTCGTGGGACCAACGTAACGAGGGGGTCATCCGGTTGCTGAGGATATCGCCTCGTTACGGAAAGATTATGAAAAGGCTAATGGTGTCGGATGCCATTAGATGGTCCCGGGACATATATGTAACGCACATCACCGGTCAGCAACAGTGGTAGCAGCTGGGCATGTTGCGGCTGGACGAGATTTTTAAATGTGTTTGGGAGGGAAGCATCAGCCACATTACATTTAAACCTTTATTTGTTTGTGGTTTGCGTGGCTGGTGCTATTAGTAGGATCAAAGTGTATATTGTTATTGTTAATGTTTTACATAACTATTAGCATATAAGTGCTCGGAGTTAATCCGATAGTTTGTATTTGTTATTGTTATTATACTTGTAAAAAGGAAGTGCCATTTAAATCTATGGAATTGTATTTGAACATTTTGTGTGGTGCAGGACAATATATTTTTACTCATTGTTGTTGAAATTTTTATGAACTGTTGTTACTTGCTGCGCCTGTATACAAATTTTATTGTAAGGAAATATCTATGTATTCAAGTATTATTGAGCAATAAATGGTTTTTATTGTGTGTTACTAAGCTGTTATTGCATATTTTTCCGCTGCATCGTAATCAGCTTAAGTCACGATATGCGCCACTAGTGGAACTGATATTTTATCGTTAATCTATATTTTTTCAACGACATTTCATCCCAAACTGAAATTTAAATAATCAGTTGCCTCATTTGCTATGAATAAATAACATATTGTCAATTATTTATTAAAATAAAAAGTTATTAATAGTTTTTCAATGTAAAAATAAAACTTTATTTAAATTGTAAATTTATTCAAAATATACTAAAAGTCTGTTGTAGCCGGCATACTCACATACTACCGAGTCCCGCACCAGTCACTCAATATTCAGCGAGAGGCTTGAACAATCGGTATATGAAAGTTTCAGTCTGCATCTCTTGCGGTGAATTAATAATTTAAATCAAAATCTTTAGTAGAAAGTTTGATATAATAACACAGCCCATATTGCATCAGTTTAGGCAATTGTAACAAATGTTTCTGGTAATAAAAATAAAAAATTGTATGATAAAGCATTGTTACAGATTATTAACCAAATGCTCTTGGTTACCTTTGTAAAATTTATAAAACTCAAATCTACTTTTAAAAACCAATTTTTAAATATTGCATTAAATTTTGTTTTTAAATAACGGTATTTTTGTTCAACATAGGGTACCATACAAAGTAGAATTTTGTCTGGGCGAAGAATGTTTTACCAAAGCTTGCTTTTGGCTTTTCCACATACAACAAAACCATTCACAATTAGCAATAACAACATTCAAACTCTTTGAAATGGGATTTATTTGGAAATTCACTAGTTTTTAATGATGTGAAGGGTTCAAAACTAAATATAAAAATAGCTATAAGTTATACAGTTTTGTTAACATATGTTTTGTGTGTGTGTGTGTGTGTGTGTGTTTCTTTCTCACGAACATATTAAATTAAGTACAGTGTAACCTTACCGTGAAAAAAGTTTCTTTTCAAGTGTAAACGTTGAGGTTTGTAATGATAAATTGAATTTGATTAAACATCGCTCTTGCGGCGATGTGGTCTCCGACATGCTCTAAAGGAAACTTAAGAAGGGATATGTTTCATTAGAATATAGAAAACACACTCAGATATTTATATCTACAATGCGGAAAGGTAGGGTGAAGAGGTTCGTAGACGAAGGGGATGAAATTATCTTAGCACCGTTACACTCAATGGAAGCCCCTAAGTCATATCTCTTTACATAATGTAATACATGCCAATTGTCTATATTAGCTCTTACGTTCATTCTTTATTGAGGGCGGTGGTTTCGGGAGGTGTACCAGATTTTCAGCTCAGACAATAAGTGACCTCAAAGGTTGAGGCTGGAGTCGGGAAGGTTTGGGGCTGGGTTAGGATAGGATAATACAAGTAGTGGGGTGTTATGATGTCAATACAAGTGTCTGAATTATTTTATATATGGGAGTTCAGTATGTGTTTTATATATATCTTGAAGTGTTTGAAAACTTCGGTTGTGTAGAGTACGTTAATTTTATTTTTCTTGTGTATAGTTTGTACTTTGTATGTTATGTTTTTGTAGTTATGGTTTG